>LPNX010906667.1:131639-159327 GCA_001517045.1 Pseudotsuga menziesii | reverse complement strand
AACTTGCACATGGTGGGACTCATGTACTAGGAAAATAAGACAAAAATAAATGAATTAATGTCTAAGTGGGTAATACTATGGGTTTGATTATTCTAACATTACCTTTGTGACCTAGGGTTTGAAGAGAACTGGTTAAGTGTTGAATAAAGAGTTTGAGACACCACTTGGAAATGCTCGCAAGGGGGTGTTCCATTGATGATAAAAATAATCAAATGATATGGTCTTGTTCATTGTTGAAATGGATATCTAGCCATGCTCTTGGTTTTTCTTATGGTGACCAGATAAGCAAAATATCAACCTCACAAAATAGAAGAAAAATATTATTTTGCACACTGAAGACAGAAAAAATGGCTAAGTGTTGTAAAGGGGCTAAGAGATGCCCGCATTAAGGTTGATTCCCGCACTACGGATGATGCCCCCATGGCATGGCATGGAATAGATGACTATGTGGCAGAATTTGAAATCATTGTTGCATTATGACATCGTTATGGAGAAATACGACAAATTAGTGAAAATCAGGAAATTGGCCAAGTGTGGGAATATTGGTCCAAGTAGCCTTAAGAGGATTCTCGCCACAAATGGTTTGTTGAAGAAAATACCCGCACCACATGGGGATATTGTAGGCTGTTGTTTTGTATACTCAACCATGGTCTCATTTTTTCCAAAGAGACATTGACAAAGAATTTATGGACCATCCAAAACTGTGGTTTAGGGAAATTAGACCAAGCCTAGGAGAATATCAAAAATTGTCCAAGTATGAATTATTGGTAAAATATGCCTAACATGCTTTAGGGAAATTCCCACCACAGCTCATGGTTTGATGATAAAAATATAATGAGAGTTTATATCTCTAGAAACTTGTATCATGCATCCAACCATATAATTATCCTGACCCAAAAGTCTTTTAGGAAGAAGATATCAATCTACCAAAAGTGCCTCTCAGCCATATTTCCACTGCTCTAGAAAAATGCCCGTCGAGGAGAGAGAAAGAAGCTCCAGAAAATGAAAGTGTTTTTTCTGGACTCACCTTGTTTAACTATACCCATTGGGAATCTCACTTGCCAAGTTTGAAGGAAACATGAAATCACCTTGGTAACCTAGGGTTTGAAGAGAACTGGTTAAGTGTTAGACAAAGTGTTTGAGAGACAACCTAAAAATGCTCGCAAGGCGGTGTTCCATTGATGATAAAAATCATCAGATTATATCATCCTGTTCATTGTTGAAATGGATATCTAGCCATGTTCTTGGTTTTTCTTATGGTGACCAGATAAGGAAAATATCAACCTCACAAAATAGAAGAAAAATATTATTTTGCACACTAAAGACAAAAAAAATGGCTAAGTGTTGTAAAGGGGCTAAGTGATGCCCGCATTAAGGTTGATGCCCACACTAAGGATGATGCCCGCATGGCATGGCGTGGAATAGATGACTATGTGGCATGCATTTGAAATCATTGTTGCATTATGACATCGTTCTGGATAAATTCGACAAATTAGTGAAAATCAGGAAATTGGCTAAGTGTGAGAATATTGGTCCAAGTAGCCTTAAGAGGATGCCCGCCACAAATGGTTTGTTGAAGAAAATACCCGCATCACATGGGGATATTGTAGGCTATTGTTTTTTCTACTCAACCATGGTTTCAGTTTGTCCAAAGAGACATTGAATAAGAATTTATGGACCTGCCAAAAATGTGGTTTAGGGAAATTAGACCAAGCCTAGGAGAAGATAAAAAATTGTCCAAGTATGAATTATTAGTAAAATATGCCTAACAGGCCTTAGGGAAATGCCCTCCACAGCTCATGGGTTGATGATAAAAATATTATGAGAGTGTATATATCTAGAAACTTGTATGTTGCATCCAACCATATAATTATCCTGAGCAAAAAGTATTTCGGGAAGAAGATATCAATCTGCCAAAAGTGCCTCTTAGCCATATTTGCACTGCTCTAGAAAAATGCCCGCCTATGAGAGAGAAAGAAGCTACAGAAGATGAAAGTGGTTTTTCTGGACTCTCCTTGTTGAACTATACCCATTGGGAATATCACTTGCCAAATTTGAAGGAAAAATGAAATTACCTTGGTGACCTAGGGTTTGAAGAGAATTGTTCAAGTGTTAGACAAAACGTTTGAGAGACCAATTTGAAATGACCAAAAGGGGGTGTTCCTTTGATAATAAAATTCATCAGATTATATGGTCCTATTCATTGTCGAAATGGATATCCATCCATGCTCTTGGTTTTTCTTATGGTGTCCAGATAAGGAAAATATCAACCTCTGAAAATAGAAGAAAAACGTTAATTTGCATACTAAAGAAAAAGAAAAAATGGCTAAGTGTTTTAAAGGGGATAAGTGATGCCCGCATTAAGGTTGATTCCCACACTAAGGATGATGCCCGCATGGCATGGCATGTCATAGAATCGTTTTAGAGAAATATGAAAAATTAGTTAAAATAAGGAAATTGGATCTGAGTTTGGGAATATTGGTCAAAGTAGCCTAGAAAATGTGGTTTAGGGAAATTAGACCGAGCCTAGGAGAAGATAAAAAATTGTCCAAGTATGGAATTATTGGTAAAATCTGCATAACTGGCCTTAGGGAAATTCCTGCCACAGCTCATAGGATGATGATAAAAATATTCTGAGAGTGTGGCTCTCTAGAGTGTTGTATGGTAAATCCATCCATATCTAGAAGGCTATAATAAGAGGTTTTTTGGACAGTTTGAAGACAGTATAAAAGCATCTTAATAATAACCCACATGCTAGGAAATGTATATTATCATTTCAAACTTACAAATTTCATATATAATGAAAAAATTATTCGAAAAGAAAAAACAATTATAACAGAACAATAATATACCAAACATAATTGAATGGAACAAATACATAATCCATATGTATTAAATAGTAGAATTGACCATATAGATTACACCTAACAGTATAAAATTTTATTATTAAATGTAAATATATCTAGCTTCAACCCGATGGTGTTATTCTCAACTTATGACAATTGTACGAACTGTGGCATGCATTTTCCTAAGCCCAGTTTTGAATATTTACACACTGTTTTTTACATAACAACTTAGAATTTCAGTCATTAATTTTGATTTTTTCCAAGATACTTGCAATTTTAGTCATTCATGTTCAAGTTGACTGCTATGCATTCCTAGCTTGCATTTTTATGCTTATGGCTTGCATTTTACACCAAGTGTCCATAATAGTAAAAAAAGGTTAAAATTGCACCTTTCATAGGTCGACTGTGAGCATACGAGGTTAGTTTATATAAAATTAACACAAGGATAGCCTTCTAAAGATATCTAGCCATCCAATTTCCAAAACCATTTACTATAAACATTTAATAGGAGGGTTTGGCTTGCATTTTTATTAATGTAGGTGGATATTTCATAAATACAAGACAACCATGTAGTGTTTTTGCACAACTGACACTTTCTGAACCAAAATTGAAAAAATAAATGTATAATAATGTGGAAAATAGTAAAACATACCATTTCCAACTAAAATCACTCAAAAATACACAATACTTAGGGCTCGGTGGGGATTTTTGTGATATGGGTAAAACTAGTGTTATAGCTGATTTCACCACTCCAGGTGAATCACACTTTGTATGGCCTTTCCCTGTCCCGCTGCAAACTCCTTAGACCCCTTGGACTATTTTTTGTCCTTTGATGTTTCCTTAACCATCCCTAAAAACATGAGAAAAATGATACACGCGACTTGTAAACCTATAAGCGCGTATATATGTGGGTTTGACCACTAAAACCGCATACATCGGGATGTGTACAAAATCCAAATCCTTTTGGAGTTTTCCTTGACATGGATCCGACTCACTTGACTCCTGGCCTTCCCTATCCCTTGAGATCGCTCAGATTTGACCTTTCATTACCCCTTTGAAAATCTATATAAGGAACTCCTTGGTACATTGAAGGCATAAGAGAGAATTGAGAGCAAAGAAACTATAGTCCATTGTTGCCGGAACTTATGCTTGAGTTTGCATCCCTTTGTCCCTTGGAGCACTAGTGTGTTCTTCCCAAGCTTTCCTTTTGCTTGTGAGCTTGCTATTGAGAGATGGAGGATTGAAGTGGTGGAGGCCCAAGTGGGGGATTCAATTTCTCTGGTTCGCAGACGTGCCATCATAAGTTGTATCTTGTAATCTCTGATTTATATTAATAGAAATATCTTTTCCTATCCAATAATGTGTGTTTGAATGAAAATTTTATCCATTGGATTATGTCAAATGCTTATACATTATTGATTATATATGCTAGAATAGAGCTAACACCATGATATATAGAATGCTTGTATTGTTTACTTGTTGTTGAGGAAGTAATCTATCAATTCAAGCTGAAGTTGGAAAGCTCAACGGGGATCTACTTCAACCGTCCGGAATAAGGTACGAGGTCTTATCCTTTAGTGTTAGACATTTAATTTCTATTGCATATTGGAAAGGATTGATTTCTGGAGTCAAGCTGTCTGTTGTGGTACCCCAAAACATAAGAATTTCTCTCTGTAACAGAATTGGCGACTCTGCTGGGGAGTTCCTAGTAGTTGTTCTTTGGGGTTGTTTTATCAGCATTCAATGAATTTGAATTGCTCTTTCTCTCTTGTTTCTGTGTCGGGTCTGGGGGCATGTATGCCTGGTAGGGTCTGATTGGTGTGAAGTTTGTCTCAGCTTGTTTGTTTGCCTTGATTTTATGCACCTTTCTTCCTGTACGTGAGTTTTTAACTCACAGCCGCGTATACACGCGGGTTTCTTTGCTATTTCTGTGTATACACGCGGGTTTAATGCGAACAGTCAAGTATGCCCTTGATTTTTCCTTTTTGTGGGAGTTAGTTGGTTGTTGGGTGAATTTTGATATTTGCTGAGTCTCCTTTGGCATTGCCTGAGTCTGTTTATACCTCTGTTTCTGACCAGAAACATTTTTTTTTAGGCTAAATTTATTTTAAGAAGGTTCTTGTCATGGAATTTTCAATTTTTTGTTTGAGATTAGTGCATTAGAGTTCTTTTACCTTAGTGATTTACTGGAAGTGTTGTTTGTGTGTGCCTGCAGAGTCTAGGGGTCATAGAATCATTCTTTTGCTTTTTGCATCTCATTTTATTTCAAAAAATCCAAAAAAATTTGCTTATCATCATGCATTGCATTTTGCATTTTTGCATTGTACTTGCACTAGATTTGCTTTGGAGTTCTAGTTAGGACTTCATATAGGAAAGATTGCATTCATCATTTGAAGAAAAATTGTGCATTTCATGTAGTAGCATACCCTGTTTTCATGGACACAATACATTTGCATTGATTGTTAGGTGTGCATTTTACTTCATGTTGCGTCATAACACCATTAGTTGCATGATCATATCCCTATTTTGAGTAATAAAGCCAATTAAAATCAACGCTAAATTAAAATGAATTACACTCTTTTCTTTTCTAGGGTGCACCAACAAGCTTAGGTTTTAGGATCTTGGAATAGCTCATTGTAAGTAAATTCTCCAAGATCACTAAACAACAACATGTATGTGTCTATCTAGGTGAGTGTGTGAAATCCTTGGTATAACCAGTGTTTCTCAGGATCCTCCTCTCAAAAGGGAGTTAAGCACGAGGCAGTGTGAGCAGTTATTGATTGGGATGACCCCTAGTCATAACTGAGTATCATCGGAGATATTTCCAGGATTGTATTCGTATCTGGGGGATCTTTCGAGAGTTTCGGGCTTTGCTACCCTGCCCATACGGTCAATCCCGCCTGCGACTGTCCGCCTGAGCATTGATTATATTGAGGTGACCTTAGTGGCCTTACCTAGGATATCGAGGGGGTACTTTGCAGGGGTTATTCTGTAGGTGTCCCGGCCAGGTTGGGATCAGACAGCACAATCGCTTTACGCATTCAAGCTGAGGGCCACAATAATTGGTTACATACCTCCACTTGTTGTGTATGGGAGTCTCAAGCCTCTCCTAGGCGAGACATACCTGCTTCATTCGGGAGCTCACTTATCCATCCCTTGTTTTCTTGCATTTCGCTTTAGATTTTATTAGTGATTGCTCTGTGCACGATAGTTGGCCTAGGGTTTACGTAAATAGAGAGTCTTTTCTATTTTTTGAGTCATTGTGGATTCGGGTGCGGCTCCTCACCATTCTCATCGTTTAGCAGGACTTCTGCCTTCTACTTCTCCTCCTCCTTTGGGAGAGAGACCTAGACAGTCCATGCGAACTATTTCACACACTGATTCACACACCATGGGAGACCATTTAGAAGGTATTCCTGAACCACCTTCTCCCTTTCGTGTAGACGATGGGAAGCTTACTCATACTTACGATCCTTCACCCGATTTGGCTGAGTTAGGTCCTGTGATTTCTGAGATAGGAACCATGTATGATAGACCTACTCACCCTAGGGTTGATTCCCCATTGACGTGTTACCGGTATGGAATGCCGATGGACGCCGAGACTCATTTTGAACCCGCCAGCACTAGCTATGGTAGTTATGATATGTCTGGTTTCCCTACACATGATTTGGCATTTCATGTCGAATTTGACTTCGAGCCTAACACTATGCCTGGGGGCACTCTCATTCCTTACCATGCGGAGAGGTTTGGGAGCACTAGTCACATTGCACCTTCCATCCCAGTGGTGGAAGTTACATCACATATCCCTCCTAGGTCTAAGGTTAGTGATCCTATTAGGATACCAGATCCGAGACGAGTGACGATAGGGAACAACATGTACATTATTACTCAGATTCCTCCGTCCTCTATCCCTAGTTCTTCAAATGTTCACCCTCCACCTTATTCGCGTGGTCCTTTGAGTCGGCACATGGCTACGAGTCAGGTCCGTACTGCGGTTACTAGACCGATTGTGTCTTAGGTTTACATACCACCTGTTGCTTCGGGAGGTTATGTTCATGCTTCTAGAGTTCATGTTACTACTTCCGGGGCATATATCACTACTTCCAGTATGTATATTCCTACTTCCGGAGCGTATCTTCCTACCTACAGAGTGTCTCATGGGGCATCGCATGCGATGACTTATGGACCGTATTATGGGACATATTATGGACAGGGTTCTTCACCTTATGGGGGCAGGTATCAACGACCCGCTTACTCTCCTAATTACAGCTTTGTAGCTCCTACTAGTCAAGGTCCACCACACTATGGTGCTTCCACACCACCTTATACGGGTCATACGGGAGGAGGGCACTATGGCCAAGGCCATGGTGGTAATCAGACCTATATGAATTAGGGAGCGATCCATCAACCGCATCATCCTAGTCTCCCTTTCCTCACGACGCTCAATCTTCCTGACTTGTCGAGATTGGCGAACGATCCTGTAGCTCATGACCCGGCTTAGCCGGCTGTCCCTACCAAGCTTCCTTCAGACATACCTAAGTTCGAGGGCAAACCGGGAGAGGATCTGAGAAAACACGTTACTACGTTTCACCTATGGTGCTCTTTGAATTCCTTACACCGGGACTCAATCCGTTTGAGACTATTTCAACTCACCCTTACAGGGCCTGCCCCAAAATGGTATATAGAGTTACCTAGGGGAGATTTTGCTTTGTTCAACGACCTTGCAATGACTTTTTTTAATCACTTCCAGCTACTAGTGCGTTATGATGTTGGTACTGAACTCTTGTCGATATTTCGGCAAGATAAAGCCACACATATCTCTGATCATATTCAAGAGTGGCGTAGATGGAAGAGGTTAATTAAAGCCTTATACCGCCGAAGTTCCTCCTCGAGTGGTTCCTTAAGTCGTTATTGCTGTGTATAGCGAAGGATGTTTCCACATCTGGAGTGCAGAATGAGGAACAAGTGATTTTTAGGGCATAGGAACTGGACTTGATCTATGCTCAGTCCGGTTTGTTATATGAGATTATTCCCAATGCTCTGCATTCCAGTTTCGACCCCAAAGTCAAACCTGGACCACATGCTGATGGCATTATGGGTTGTGCAAGTGTGAAACCTACGGATTCGGTTGCAAAACAAGTTATTAAATTGTCAATCAACCAATCTTATTCGGGACAAGCTACGGCTTTGTCTCAACCGGCCCAAACGGTGAGTGTACTTTATGTGCAATCGTTGGACCAGAAGGGTAACCAGCAGCTCGGACGGAATAGAAAAAAGGATAAAATTAATCGTAAGGGTGGGAATAAGAATGAGAATGCTAATAGTAATGACAAGAACAACCGAAATGTTGGGGGGGACAAGCAAGCTAAACGTAAGGTTAAGTTTCCTTGCAAGTTATGTAAGGATGATCACCTCACTTACTTATGCCCTCGTATTGAGGAAGCTTCGAGATTCTTAGCACAAGGCCCAGCTGTGCTAACTAACCCTTTACCACATAATCAAAATATGAACTCGAAGTCCCATGACCAGTCTGGTGATGATCATGATCCGCTGGAGACTAGTGGTCGTGGTTGCATTAACATGGTTCGTGCTACGAAAGTTGTGACCTATGCGAAAGATTATGGTTTGTCACAACCCAGCCCAGGTAAAGAGCTTGATCCATCAGGGTCCCCTTTGTGTATTGAGAAACCTATGGATAAACCTGAAACTGCACCTCGCATTCCTAAGGGAGTCCTTAAGGGTTCAGGGCATAATCCAAATGCCCGAGCCACCCAGAACTATTCAGATGTCAAGGATTTGGGCCACACTCCTTGTGTGATGTCTACATTGGAAGTGCTTCAGAGTTGTCCTTCACAAAGGAAGTCGTTTCTTTTTGCCCTTGGTGTGAAAGATGATGATTCTTCCTTTGTGATTAAATTTGAAACCGCGGGACTTCATCCTCGCTTGCCCTACTATGTGTCTCTTTTGATTCACGTAGAATGTATTAATATGATCGTGAAGCGCACTGTGATTGACGAGGGTGCTGCTACTTATGTAATGTATTTATCCTGCTGGAAGGGTCTAGGTTCCCCTGAGCTGTCTAAATCAGTGACCATGTTAACTGTGTTCGATGGGAGATATTTTAGGCTGCATGTCATCCTTCCTTCCCTTAAAGTCTGTTTGGGAGGGAAGACCGTTGCAATAGAGGTCGAGGTGGTTGATGCACCCCTTGACTACAATCTCTTGCTGGGTAGGAACTGGATGTACAGTATGCAAGCCGTTGCTTCTTCCTTGTTCCACGTTGTATGCTTTCCACATAACAGGAAGATCGTAATTATTGATTAAATGACATTCAAGAATCCATCTGTTACCGCATCTTCGGGAGCTTTGATCCCGATCGTTGAACATTCCCAGCCGGCAACTAGGAGTGTGGGTGTAGGCATGTATCCATCCCTCATGGGAAGCTTTAGTTGTTCTGCACTGATCCTCATGATAGGATCTAGTTTCGATGAGGCTTTGACATCTACGAGATCGGTGTATTTTCGCACGAGTCATATGGAAGATCCTTGGATGCTTCCTACACCGAGTACTCCAAGTGAGCCCATCGTGATGGATGTGCCGTTGCTTGCAGCTATGATAGCTTATCAAGATAATCTCAAGTGTGTTGCAGAGCCTATTCCTTCCTCTTCGCAGATGAAGGAGGAGGACCCTTATGTGCTGCCGGCATGGGCAGTACAGTATTCTCACGCACATGACTACCTTGATATAGTTTTCCCTTCAGATGAAGCGATTATCGAGGCTATGTCGGGATTTGAGCCACCATGGGAGGAACTACATCATAGATCATACTTTCTTCCAGAGCTTGACCGCTTGGAGCATGAGGATTTTAGGGCAGTTCTTAGTCAGAGAGTTGGTAGTCCTATGGTTCCATTAAGCTCTCCTGGTTTGATGGCTGATGGAAACATGGCAAACATATCTTCAACGATTCCTATCAACATCTCTTGCAATCCTGGCACGATAGAGAATGTCTATATTGGGGCAGAATGTTCCCATGCTAAGATTCTAGAATACACTAAGCTATTTAAGGAATTCCGTGATATTTTTGCTTGGTCTTATGACGAGATGCCAGGTATTGACCCTCATATTATTGAGCACGATATTAAGACTTACCCCAACGCTAAGCCTGTTCGACAACATTTACGTGCGGTGAATCCTAGAAAAGCACCCGCGATTAAGGAAGAGATAGAGAAGCTGTTGAAACCCGGTTTCATCTATCCCATTCCCTTGACGGAGTGGGTTTCAAACCCCGTTCCGGTGGATAGGCAGCAGGGAGCGATCCGCATATGTACTGATTTCAATGATTTGAATCGTGCCTGTCCTAAGGACAATTTCCCCACACCATTTATTAATTAGATTTTGGATGAGTGTGTGGGTAGTGAGGTGTTCTCCTTCATGGATAGCTTTTCCAGATATAATCAGATACAGATTAAACCTGAGGACCAACATAAGACTGCATTTATTTGTCCTTGGGGAACATTTGCATATCGAAAAATTCCTTTTGGCCTTAAAAACGCCGGAGCTACATTTCAGTGGGCAATGACCTTAATGTTTCACGATCTCAAGTCAATTATTGAAGTATTTTTGGATGACCTTGCTGCTCATTCTCGTATGAGAATGCATCATCCCTATCACCTGATATTGGTGTTCGAAAGATGCTGACACTATTTGGTTAGATTAAATCCTCATAAGTGCATCTTTTGTGTGAAGTTAGGGTGTTTGTTAGGATTCATTGTTTCTAAAGAGGGTATAAGAGTCGACCCTTTGAAGGTTGAGGCAATACTTCAGTTGTCTCCCCTGAAGAATATTCGTCATCTTTAGTGTTTACAAGGCATGGAAAACTTCTTACGAATATTTGTTGACAACTTTGCCAATTTGACTAGAGGCTTCATGCGTCTCTTGAAGAAGGACACCCCCTTTTGTTGGGATGAGCGAGCCCAGGAGTCCTTCGATGCACTCAAGTGAGCCCTAGCATCAGCCTCAGTGATTAGTCCCCCGGACTATAGCTGTGATTTTCTATTATATGTGGCCACGTCCTTAGAGACGATTGGTATGGTTTTGGTTCAAGAGGATGAGGAGCTTGAATAGCATTTCATATATTATTTGAGCTGGAACCTTATTGACGCAGAGATTTTTTATTCTCATGTCGAGAAGCTTGCTTTAGCTACCGTACATGCGGTTCAGCGATTGAGACATTATATTCTCCTTCGCCAGACCTTGGTTGTAGCCCATGTCAATTCATCCTCACCCGAAGGATGATTAGGGGAAAATATAATAAATGGGTTGTCATTCTACAAGAATTCGATCTCGAGTTTGTTTCTGCAAAATCTAAGAAGTCTTTGATTTTTGCAGAGCTTATATTGGATTTCCTGAGCGAGGCCAAGGAGTTGGTTTGTGAAGATACATTTGTTGATGAACACATCTTCTTAATCTCAACGTTAGACCCATGGTGTGGGGATATCATAATATATTTACAAACACTAAATACCCCTACTCACCTCTCGCGAGATGAACGACGACGATTATGTCACGTCTCTAAGAACTACCTCATAGTGGATAACACTTTGTACCGCCGTGGGGTAGATTCCATTTTACAACCTTGTTTAACTCATGAAGAGGCTGAGGTAGTGCTGAATGATTGCCACGGAGGGGCATGTGGTGGTCATTTATCTGGGATTTCTACAGCTCAAAAGATTTTAAGAGAGGGTTATTTCTGGCCGTCGATCTTTAAGGATTGTGTTGATGTGGTCAAGAGGTGCCACCCTTACCAGTTGTTCGCACGTAATATGTGCTCGAAACCTTCCCCGTTACATCCCATTATCACCGTCGGTCCCTTCACTAAGTGGGGGCTCGATTTTATGGATTGCAACCCAGCTTTGGCTAGGGGGCACCATCATATTATAGTGGCTATTGATTACTTCATGAAATGGGCTGAGGCTATGCCTACAGTAAAATCCGACGGTGAGATAGCTACTCACTTTGTATTCAACCAAATTATTACTTGGTTCAGGATTCCGAAGGAGCTTGTCACTGACCATGGCTCGCACTTTCAGAACCGTATGATGGAAGAGTTGGCATCAAAGTTAGGGTATAAGCAAGAGCACTCCTCTTCTTACTACCCTCAAGCGAATGGACAGGTAGAGGTAGTGAATAAATCACTCAAATCCATTCTCCAACGAACCATTGCACAAAGCAAGAACAATTGGCACATTATGTTATATCCTACTTTGTGGGCATATCGAGCCGCTGTTAAGACTGCCACTAGTTTTTATCCATATCAACTTGTACATGGAGTGGATTCGATATTGCTGGTTGAATGCGAGATTCCTTCCTTGAAGCTAGCTGTATAACTCTTACCAGACACTTCCCCATTGTAGGAGCATTTGGTTCACCTTGAGCAACTTGATGAGCAGCATTGGGATGCCTTGGTGGCTCTAGAAGTTAATAAACGTCGCGTAAAGGTCCAGTATGATAAGTCTGTTCGTCCAAGGAGGTTTAGTGAAGAATACTTGGTCCTTTTGTGGGATCAATCGAAAGAATCCTTGGGGGCAGGGAAATTTAATCCTATGTGGCATGGTCCTTACGTGGTCAAGCGTGTGTTAGAGAAGGGTGCGTATGAGTTAGTGGATTATGAAGGAGCGGCCTTGGTAGAGCCTAGAAATGGGCTCTATCTTAAGAAATACTATACATGATCTTCAGCCAAGGCTGCTTATTGTATATTATTGTACAGTTTTACATAGTTAGGTATTTTTCTTATCGTGATCAGGTTTGTGATTAGTTTCCGTTTCTTTTGGAAGATGTCAATGGAATCTTCTACCTACATAGGAATGCAATTTGACAATATAACATATTCCAAGAAATAATAATCAGGTTGCTGACTCATATGCTAACTACATGTTAGATTGGCATTTGTTTCATTCTCAATAAATTAGTCACAAGCACAATTTTTACACATGTAAATAAATAAACTGATCACCATAAAAAAATTTATATATACATCCAAAATGTGATAATACATAGTGTCATGATACAAAATTGGGGCTTTCAAGCCACCAGCATGTAATACACGGTAGTACAAAATGTATACACTCCCAGGTGTCTAATCCTGTGGAGGAGGAGGAGGGTTGTGATCATGGAAGGTCACCACAGCTCTAGCTAGCTGTCGAAATAATCGCACCCATGCGCGTGGTACACCCACCACCTACCGCTGCATAGCCTCAGGCAAGTCCTTGACTTGCACCATGGGAACTCTATGTGTCAGTATCACAAAATTGGTATGAATGCTCTGGAGCGTCCGCTCCACATCCACACCCGTGATATCATCTCCTCTTCCCCTCCATTTATGACGAGGGAAGCCCTCTGGCCGCCATGGTCCCACATCTGCACACAAATGGTAGATGTCACTATGTATTATCATGCAAAAATATGTCTTTTTGATTCCATATAATCAAGAAAACACAAAAAAAATTAAATAACTCAAAATTTAAAAAGAGAGGGTTGAGATTCGTTACCTATATCGCCATATGCCGATCCTGGTGGTAGCGGCATGTCCAAGTCCCCCCAGAAATCTATCCCTGCATAGGGGTAGTCATCGATGGCAACTATCCTTCATCGCCACCATGGAAAGAATTTAGCTGGATATGGGTTGGCCACCCTACCACCCCCAGTCTGCGCATAGCATCTGCCCAATGCCATTGGGCTGGATCTCGAACCCCGTGAATAGGAACGTCCACTCTGGGGATCAATCCTGGAACACGCTCGAAGAAAAACATGCTCAAAATACCGCTGAACCCGAAGTTTTGCATTCTACCTACCTTACACTCACTGAGATAATGTTTCATGTTGCTCAGTAGTGTAGTGCTCCAGTCATAGATCGTGGGTCTCATACACTCCACTGCATAGAACATAAGAGGCCGCGAGGCCTGGTGGAGTGATGCCAAGCCTGCTATCCTGCCCAATGTCAATAGTATGGCCTTTAGGCCCAGTACTTGTATAGCATTGGTAGCAGGGATGATTTTAAGGAACCGTATTTTTTTAAAAGTGTATAAATGTTGGCGAATATTACCAATTCTTAAAACGCCAATATAAAATTATTGGCGATATTTTTGAAAAAATATTTTAATTTCCAAGAATTTTATATCGTTTATATAATAATTTGGCAATTTTTAGGGTGAAAAATTTTTACCCCATCAAAATTGGGCGAAACAGGGCTTCAAAAAATGCAAAATGGTGAATCTTTTTTGGGAGAAAAACATGGAAAAATAGCCCACTGGGCTAAAATTCGCCCCTAAAATTATCCCTAATTGGTAGGGACCTGACTCCCCACCTTCTCTATGTCTGGATACCAATACACCACAATGTACTCGTTGATAGTCAAGCCACCTCCTGGCCCACCATGAGAATGGAAGTTCACCACTTCCCCTCGTCTAGAAAGCCCAGTAATGAAGTATATGTCCTCTACCTCTATAGTGAGGGACATCCCATCTATTTGGAAGGACTCCGAGTCTAGATCCCAGTAATCCACCAGCATCTGTAATAGTCTTGGTTTGGCCCTCAAATCACTAAGACACCAAAAATTGTAGAGTCTGCATGCACGTAGAGCTTGTTGAGCCATTAGATCGGCCCTTACTGCTTCCTCTACCTCACCATGTTCATGCTCTCTCCACTCTAGGACCATCCTACACAAGAAATTGCAAATTTTCCCATTAGTTTATTGAAAAACCCTTATGCACGGCCTCATACGCGACTGTTTTGAAAACAGCCGCGTATGTACGTGGATTTGAGGACTTTTTCCGCGTATATCCAATCCTATATGTAGAAAAAACCTCGATTTCTGTGTTGGCCGCAACGCCCATTTTGGGTTTGCCTAGAAAGCTTAATTGACCATGGAATTTCATGAAAATTGCATCAAAATGAAAGAGAAGAGCATGGGTAAATACCTAGAAGAAACGGTAGTGGATTCCGCTGGCTGGATCTCCTGGAATTCGCTGTTGAAAATCAGAGCTCAAATGGGTAAAAGTTTCAAATGTTTTATAATATTTTGAATTGTTTACTATTTATAGAAAATTTTCAAATATTTGAAAATTTTTACCCCCTTTTCCTATAGTTTCGACATTTTCTAACCATTTTGGACCATTTTTTACATAATTCATGAAGTAGAGGACCTTTTTCAGTGTCGTTTCAGCCATTGGATTGACCCGTTCGTGCTGATCTTAGGTATCATATCTAAATTGGCATATAGGTTAGGGTTCATCACTGTCTGCATTTTGCATAACCTTATGACCATCTCATCATGACCTTAGGTACGAACCCACTCTATTATGTCACGGAACCTTCTTGTTGCTTTAGAAGTGGCGTGATATGAGTGGTAGAGCTTCACCTTACATGGGTACCCTAGTTAGAACCTTATTTACATTTGGTTCCCATGCTGATGTTTTCTCCTTTAGGGTGTGGGAGTCTGTTGTATAGTACTGCCATGACATTTCGCAAGAGCCTCATACTCCTCTTGATCTTTTGCTGGCTTATTCCCCTCAAGACTCCCTCATGTCAAGTTGTGAATGCATTATCATGAGCTTTGCCTGCCTTATTGAGATTTATGCCGGCTTCCCTAACATTTCATTTCAGCCATATAGCCCGAGCTTGTCTCATGTCTAGCCATGCAAATCCGTTTTTATATCCTTCACAGCTTGTTTCCCTTTTTATCGGGAGGGGATTTTCCCCCGAGTGTCGATATCCTACACATGTATCCTTGCATTGAGCATAGGTATGTTCCACTCCTTGGAACTAGTTTGTTTTCCATTATGACACTCGTCTCCTCCTAGTTTGTAACTATAAAGATAGTTTATTCTTTTTTCAAGCTTTTCAAATAACTGAAAAAGTCCAAAAAAAAATCAAAAAACCAAAAAGTCGAACAAGGAAAGATGTTATCTTTGGCAGTTGTCGAGTCATGTCTCCTTCGAACAGAGCACTGTATATCACATCCATTGGTTGGGTTATAGTTTGAGTTTAGGAGCTATACTCATTTATCTGAGTTTATCTCCACCGACTGGTTAAGCTTCCAGTCCCTATGGAGCCTCTATTGATGCCTCCTGTGTCGCAGAGATGTCCCAATTTGTATATCGAGTCTATGCTTCCTTTATTCAGTCACCATACGCCATTATGCTCTTGTTCGAAGGAAGTTGAATCCTGAGTCGGCCATTCCTCAGTTATCTTGACTTTGCATGTCGGCCATTCCCGGTACAGTTACTGATTCGTGCACCTTATGATCAAGTCCTTCCACATTATACAGCTTTGCTGAGTATCTCATGTTGGATGATGGGGGATGCCTTAATGCCCTCCTTCCAGCGGATTTCATCCTATCGAATTCAAATCATTTATTCTGGGATTGGAATCTAGAGTCGTTTTTGAGTGCCTTGAGACTTGTAGTCATCAGTGGCAGGTTCTCTCGCCATCGACAGTTTTTGGGAATACATCAATGTCCCCTGATCGATGGATCCTCTCAAGTGTTTGACCTCAACACATTTATTCACACTTGTTAGTTTGCACTCTAGTACCTTGATTCCCATTTTCATTATCGGTGGGTGATCTCGCGTCTGTTAACGGTATACATTAATGACCGATAATCAGACGATGGACTACTATGTTCGACCTCGACACCTCTATTCGCATAGTAGGACATGTACTCATAGCAGTTTTTGTAGAAGACTTTCTAGATTGGTGGCATCTCTTATATGCTACCTCCTTGATTGTGCCAATGTTCATGAGATTTCAGCTCTTGTGACTTGATTTCAGTATATGTCAGATATTTCCAGCCACTATGGAGATCTTGATATGTTATATATTTTCAGCCATTATGGATATCATGGTCGTTTGTATATCTTCATCATGGAGATTATGATCTATGTATATTGTATGTGGTGATGACCACTTATGTGATATCTTGTATCATGCCTATTCATGGCGATTGTTCTCTTATGTATCCGGGACTGCTATATGTATTTGTAGTTATGTGCAGAGTTGTATTATTGTACTATGCTGATTGGGTGGCTGGTCTTCCATTAGGGATCCTTCATTACTCCACTTCTGGGATGGACTTATAATGTACTTTGGCCATCGTATGACCCCTCTGACCTCACACATTAGGGGGGCATCTGTTATAGCTGATTTCACCACTCCAGGTGAATCACACTTTGTATGGCCTTCCCCTATCCCGCTGCAGACTCCTTAGACCCCTTGGACCATTTTTTGTCCTTTGATGTTTCCTTAACCATCCCTAAAAACATGGGAAAAATGATACACGTGACTTTTAAACCTATAAGCGCGTATATACGTGGGTTTGACCACTAAAACTGCATACATCAGGATGTGTACAAAATCCAAATCCTTTTGGAGTTTTCCTTGACATGGATCTGACTCACTTGACTCCTGGCCTTCCCTATGCCTTGATATCGCTCGGATTCGACCTTTCATTACCCCTTTGAAAAGCTATATAAGGAACTCCTTGGTACATTGAAGGCATAAGAGAGAATTGAGAGCAAAGAAACTATAGTCCATTGTTGACGGAACTTATGCTTGAGTTTGCATCCCTTTGTCCCTTGCCTTTTGCTTGTGAGCTTGCTATCGAGAGATGGAGGATTGAAGTGGTGGAGGCCCAAGTGGGGGATTCAGTTTCTCCGGTTCGCAGATGTGTTGTCAGAGGTTGTATCTTGTAATCTCTGATTTATATTAATAGAAATATCTTTTCCTGTCCAATAATGTGTGTTTGAATGAATATTTTATCCATTGGATTATGTCAAATGCTTATACATGATTCATTATATATGCTAGAATAGAGCTAACACCATGATATATAAAATGCTTGTATTGTTTACTTGTTGTTGAGGAAGTAATCTATCAATTCAAGCTGAAGTTGGAAAGGTCAACAAGGATCTACTTCAACCGTCCGGAATAAGGTATGAGGTATGATCCTTTAGTGTTAGACATTTAATTTCTATTGCATATTGGAAAGGATTGATTTCTGGAGTCAAGTTGTCTGTTGTGGTACCCCAAGCCATAGGAATTTCTCTCCGTAACAACTGGGTTGAAAACACAAAAGTTGTCATTTTGTCAATTTAACTCTGGACAAATGAAACATAATTTTAAAAAATGGAAAGAGGATTTTGTAAAAAGTATATCTATCTTCAACCCCATGGTGTTAGTTTCAACTTATGACAATTGTACGGACTGTGGCGTGCATTTTCCTAAGCCCATTTTTAAATATTTACACGCTGTTTTTTACGAAACTTAGAATTTCAGTAATTTTTTTTTAATTTGGCCAAGATACTTGGAATTTTAGTCATTCATGTTAAATTTAAATGCTATGCATTCCTAGCTTGCATTTTTATGCTTATGGCTTTCATTTTACACCAAGTGTCCATAACAGTAAAAAAATGTTAAAATTGCACCTTTCATAAGTCGACTGTGAGCATACGAGGTTAGGTTATATAAAATTAACACAACGATAGCCTTCTCAATATATCTAGCCATCCAATTTCCAAAAAAAATTACTATCAACATTTAATAGGAGAGTTTGGTTCAAGAGTACATCAAAACATGTAGAGAAGAATATTACTCTATTATCATATTACTCACTCTATTACTCTTATTTTTCTAGAATAGTTAGAATGCCAAATTTTTACTCTATTATTTACTCTTACTTTCTTCTTTTCAATAAGTATACTTAACATGCTAGAAAGTTAACTATGTTGAAATTGAAAATGTAAGTTGTGTATAGTTGAATTGAAACACATTTGTAATTTTTATTATAGTTTGGAAAAGTCAGAACACATTTGTAATTTTTATTATAGCTTGCAAAAGTCAGAACACATTTGTAACGTTTATTATACTTTGGAAATGTCTGAACACATTTGCAATTTTTATTTTAGTTTGGAAAAGTCGGTGTGTCGGTATCCTATACGTGCATTCGCATGCATCTTGTGCATGCATACCCTTCTTCCTTTCTGAGCGTGCCATCATCGGAAAAATGGAAACAACAACCTCATCTTCCATTCCGTCAATTGAAATAGGGGGTTCTAAAGTTGCTGAGAGGTTCAATGTCAGAAAATTCAGAGAGAGCACTGAGGCATGGAGTGACAGAACCAACTGGCCAGAAGGTATGCATAATGTCCTGGTCAGAGCAAGAGTGCATCATTTTCTTTTCAGTCAGTTCAATTTCAACAATGAAGAGATAGATAATGCCATTTCTAGTTATAATGATGAGTCCAAGGAATTGATTATTTTTGGGAAGAGGGTTTATCTGGACCCTGATTTGTTGTCAGGTGTAGTGAAAATTCCATGCAGGGGGGCAGTAATGTTGACCACTAAGAAAACCCTCAAAGTAGAAAAGGGTGAGATGGCAATCAAAATATGTGGAAAAATGGTTAAGGTTTCCCGTAATGGTTTAAATATGCAAGATATTCCACCAGGATTGTACAAAACCTTAATTCAAATTGTACTTAGGACAATTATGAATAACCACAAGCAAGATATTTCAGGTGATTGTATGAAGTTGGTGATTCATTGGGTTGAAGACCTGGCCATAATTGTCCCTCATCTATTGGCAAAAAAATTGCATTTTTCACTGCAGGAGAGAAAAATGAAGAGAGTGAAGTTCAGTTACACTGGCACACTACAAACAATTATTGACTTATATCGACCTAGCACTGTAGAAGGAAGTAGATTTAAAAATACATACATTAAGAGGCCGAAACTAGACAAAATTAACCAAGGATTCCCTCAACAATCTCCAAAGGACAATGTACAAGTCCCTAGAGAGCCTTTTGAGTACTGTATGGAAGGTTTGGGAAGTGACCCTAAAGAATTTGATTATGTCTCAATTATGGCCGGATTACATCAACGAAGAGAAATAAATGTAAACGAGATGCATGATGTTGAGTTTAATGAATAGGAGGAGCATAGTGATGATGATATTTATGCTCATGCAGAAATGCCACTAGTTATATATACACCTCTGTTATAGCTCAAAATGACACATCTCTTCCTATGACCACTTTCCCATGTTTCCATCGCATGTTGACATTTCCATGATGACACTTCATGAAAGTCACTGAACAAACACCTAACTTGGAGGACCCATATCTTGAGTTTTGTAACTTCGTTTGACCTTATCTTTACACCGTTGGAAATATATTTTAGTTAGCTAAAAATTTCCAGAAGACACCAAACTCTGAAAATGCTTATAAGTACCCTAAAAATGAGATTTTTTGATGTATATGCGAGTTGCCTTAAGGAAACCCGCGTATGGTACGTGACTTGCTATATATAATACTCGGATATGCCCTAAATACACGACTATTTGCATTGAAACCCATGTATACCTAATGCATACGTGACTGATGTCTATGCAACCCACGTATTCATGTCAAAAATGTGTTTTTCAAAGTTTTGGTACTTTGGCTAGTTATGTGTATGACTCCTTCAGTTGTAACTAATTTGTCTTCAAACCTATCTCTTCAAAAGCATATAAATAGAGCTAGGGAGATCCATGAGAGGGGACTTAAACTTTTGCATTATCATGCTGGAGGAATTGGAGCTCTCTTTTCCCACACCTTTTCCCTAGAATCTTTCTCCTTGTGTTGCAGAGCTTGGAGGCTGAGTTCCTTAGAGAAGAGAAGCAACAGAACCAGATCAAGGTTTCATGAAGTGCCCAACTTGAAGAGAAGGTATATTTTTACTTGTTTTCAAGATTAATAAAGATGTGATGTCCTTATTCTTCCCAAATAATTGTTCAATGTGTGATTGAATTTATATTTATGATCAGATGTTTATGTTAATCCGCATAGTTTCTCATATTTCCTTGATTATCATTTCTTTTCATGTTGTCATATTAGTTTGAGGAAGGTATAATTTGTTTTGCAGGTCTCTTGGAGCAAGAGGAGCGAGAGGAGAAAGAATAGGATTGAAGGGATATTTGGATAAACCTTCATTTGGCTAAGGTATGAACCATTAGAATCTTTGAATCTTGTTTATATTTACTTGCAAAACCATTTTCATCCACCTGTCAACCCTAGTACATTGATGGCCTCTTAAACCCTAGCCATAGGAAACTTTCCTTCACAACAGAACTAGCGACTCTGCTGGGAATAGCCTTCTCTGTATTTCTTTCAGCCTTTTGTAAAGTTTCATGTCCTTCTTACCACTTAGGAACACCTTTTAATTCTGATAGAACACCTCACTTGCCTTCTTAAGGCATTTTTTCACCTTTTTTGTGTTTTTTCAACAGTCGCATCTCTGGTTTGTACACGCGACTTGTTATACTATCAACCCGCATATGATATGTGACCTGTCAATAGTACAACCCATGTGTGCTTGTACATGTGACTTTCTATACTGTCAGCCCGCGTATGATACGTGACTTGTCAGTAGTACAACCCGCGAGTGCCCCTAAAACAATGTTTTTTCCTCATTTTGGTGGTTTTTTCTGCTGTTGTGGGCTGTTTGGTAGGTATTTTGGGGTCCTCTGTAGGTGCATGAATATAGGGAGTTAGTGCCATCCATTTTGGTTGTTATTTATCTATGTGGTAAGTCCTTTTATAGCTTTAGGGTTTCTCTTTGTTCATTCCCCCTACCCGCTTTACTTGGCATGATTTTTGTCTTATGTTTCTGGTCAGCCTCTGCTAGTTATCTTTGTCTAAACTTAGAAGCTTATTGGTATTTGTTTCCTTCTTATTTTGTTGGTTAACTTCACCATGCCAAAATATTTGACTTGTGTCTTATGCAAGCCTCCCTTCCAAGTGGGGTTTATACTGAATTTATGGCATTCTAGAGTTTGTTTGGTGGTTGTATAGGAGAGTTCCTTTTGCTTTGTTCTTGGTATCTACATATTTTTGTTTGTAGGTAGTTTTTTCTTTTGAATTTATAAAAGAAAAATAAAAAGAACATATAGTTTTCTAATATGCATGTAGATTAGGGTTTTGTCTTTAATGCATTGCATATCATTACTTTTGAAAAAATAAAAAGAAATTGTATTTTTGTGGCTTTCAAGTTTCTATTTGGAAAAAGAAAGAGAATAGTTTTTTCTTGTTTCATTTCATTTCTCTTTGCTTGGTCATTTTGTTTCAACTTTGATTCAAAACACCGCATAAGTTTCACGCCATTTACCCTTTGACTAAAAAAAAAAGCCTTTTAAAATTAACGATATAATTTAAAAATTATTAGTAAATTTTATTTTATAGGGTCATACACCAACTAGCTCAGGCTTGACTTATGAGATAGGAAGTTTAAACTCCCCATAAGTGTTTAAATTCAGACGTAGTTGGACAATCAATAGGTAAACCCTTTTCTATGTTGATTGTTTCTGGGAAGCTCCTCTCAAATGGGAGTTAAGCACAAGGCCGTGTGGAGGCTTGGACTGAGGAGATAAACCTTGAATTCCTTGCCAAAGCGTAGACCAAGGTTTTTGCACATCTGGGGATTCTGTCTTAGGCATGGTTTCAAGCTTTGCTACCTTGCCCATGCGTACGAACCAGGATTGCGACTACCCCCCCAGACTGTCAATATAGTTGAGGTAGCCTTTAGTCTCTTTGATATATAGGGTTCATACACAGGTACACCGGAAGGATATTTCTGGTTGACCTTGGACGGGCTTGGAAGGTAACCTTGGTAGAAGGTGTGGGAGGGCAGAGGAGGATTCCTTCGCTTGTGCCTAAGAACATCTACAGGGACACCAAGTAACTTTCTATCATATTTCTTCTAGAAAGCACATCTTATACCTGTTTGTTTGTGTGGATTTAGGAATTTTTTAGTGAGTGTTGTGTGGTTTCTCTATACTTAGCTTTCCTTCAGGTGTGTGCTTTGTAATTTTGGTTTCCTATCAACCTTATACTTTGTCGTATTGTTTGAAGCTATGGATAGCACCCCTTTGAACACCAACCAAGAGATCCCCATGTCTAGAACTACTTGTGCTATTCCTCTCATAGGGAATTTTGGTGTTCCTTTAATGGCCACCTTGAATCTACCTGGATTCACCCTAGGGATACTAGGGTGGTTGTTTTCCGCTCCAACTTTCCTGAATGCTCCGGATGCTTCTCAAGTAAGCTCCTTATATCAAGGGAATCAAAACATTTCTTCCCCTTCACCTGTATTTGATTCTCCTCCTCCTTTTACCTCATGCAATGAAAGTACTGATACTAGTAACCGACAGTTTAAAAGGATTAAAAGAAGGCAGAATAGGAAGAAGGCACATAAGCAAGGGGGCACCTGTTCAACCTCTGCAAGTCAAGTTGAACCTCACCACCCAGCCTTTGCAGTTCATGCTGGGGGCACCTATCCAACCTCTGTAGTTCATGTTGGATCTAAGCACTCAACCTATGCAAGTCAAGTTAATCTTCACCATCCATCCTCTGTTCATCATGCTGGTGGGATCCTTCCAACCTTTCCGGATCATGTAGGATCCAGTCACTCAGCCTCTATAGTTCATGCTGAGGACACCCATTCAACCTCTGATGTTCAATTTGAACTTCCCCATCCAACCTATGCAAGTCATGTTGGATCCATCCACGCAGCCTCTGCAGTTCATGCTGGGGACACACACTCACTTGTTGCAAAGCATGTTGATCCTAACCATTCAGCCTCTGTTGTTCATGCTGGTAGTGCTCATCCAACCTCTGCAATTCATGTTGGACCCAGTCTCTCAACCTCTACAAGTCATGCTGGGGGCAATATTTCAGCCTCTGTGGTTCATGCTGGAGACAATCCGTTAGCCACTGCAAGTCATGTTGACAGTTTTGAAAAGACTACCTGTTCAAAATACAAGCCCAAGTTTCCTTGTAATATTTGTTAGGGAGACCACCTTACTTATAAATTCCCTTCCATCGCAGAGGTGCAAAGAGTTTGGTTTCATGGTCATCCCATTTTTGAACATTCTGAAGTTTTTCAACAACCAGCCTCTCTTAGTTAGGTTGGACCCAATCACCCAGACTCTATCGGTCATGCTAGGGGAAAACTCTCAGCCTCTGTAGGTCATGCTAAGTGAAAACAAACAGCCATTGCTAGTCATGTTGAAACCATTGAGAAAATTGGTCATTTGAATTGTAAACTTAAGTTCCCTTGTAAGCTATGCGAGAGAGATCATCTTACTCACCAGTGCCCTGCTATCGCAGAGGTGCGAAAAGTCTAGTCCGAGACTCAAGAATTTCCTTCTCCTGAACAACCTATAGTTTCTCAACAACCTACTCAACCTTTGGTTGATCCCACTCTTCTTTCAGAGAGTGATCCTGATGTGATTGAACCAATGTCATCTTTGGTCAATCCCACTCTCCCTTCAAAGAGTGACTTTCGTGAAGAGAATCGATTCCATTTTCGATCAATCCCACTCTTTCTTCAGAGAGTGAAGTGTCTTATAGTCACATTTTATTCACTTCCAGTTCAGAACTTACTGAACAAGGGAGCACTGAACTCACTTCGGATCAACCCCCACCAAGCTCTCGGATTGCTTCCTTTGACTGGGATAGCCTAGTTGAGTCGCACCATCCTTCTAATGCACCTTTCGAGATAAAGGTCAAAGTTGAACCATACATGATTGATCATTGTATTGTTGATGAAGGAGCCTTAGTTAGTATTTTTTCTGCTCGTGCTTGGCAAGGCATGGGATATCCCAGCCTTGTGTCGACAACTAGTCAGCTACTGGAATTTGATAGAAGAACTTGTATAGCCTTGGGAATTCTTGCTCAAACACCTGTTGCTTTGGTTGGGAAGACCATCTTAGTTGACTTCATGGTGATAGAATACCCCTTGGACTTCAATATGGTCCTTGGACGTGATTATGTCTATGCCATGCAAGTTGTGGTGTCAACATTCTTTCATGTGATGTACTTTAATCACGGTGAAGAAATTGTCACTATCGATCAGTTGGACTTTCTTGATCCTTCTCTTGACCCAACTAGAGACCAGTTATTTCCTTTATTGATTCCTAGTGTTTCTATAGACACTACCCCACCACGGGTGAGCTATGTGGCCTCATGTCCTTTGCGTTCAATTGATACTGAGAAGCAACCTCTATTTTCATGCTTACCTTCTCGGGACTTGGTCCCAATAGTTGACCAGATGAGTCATCTTATATAAACTGTGGAGCTTGCTCTCCACTATGTTGATCCATTTGAAATTTTAGACATGTATCCTATCTCGGATGATCTCCTTCCTTCGGATGAAGTCTTCCTATAGTCTTTGATACAGTCTGACCTTCTTTTGGATGTTGGTTCAGTTGTGATTAAGTCTAACCATGATTTTATTAGTAAGCCTGATCTTTCCATGGATCGGTTTTCTTATGTTGGACTTTTTGAGTTTTTGGACTCCCCCTTCGAACAGCAAGTCAGTGATCCTCATGAGTTTTATTTTTCTTATGAATTTTTAAACTCCTGTGATACTGATTTTGTTCCTGCAGACTCTATCTCCCTTGTTGATTTTTTCTTTCCTTCTGAGGTTGATCTTATTGTTCATAAATCCTCGGGCCTTAGCACTATAGAATCTTCTTTGGTTGATTCTTCCTTGACTTTTCCTTTTGTAGAAGATAGTAAAGTCACATGTGTTTCTGCCAAAGTGACCCACATCGGATCTTTTCTTCTGAATATGATCCTGATGTTGTTGTTTCTTGGAGACAGGATTCTTAGTTGGATTCACAACTATTTACTGGCCTTGTCTTGTTGTTCAAGCTGTAACTGCATTTACATATGCCCTGCTCGTGCTTATGAGCATAATTCTGACTTCCATGTTTTTAGCCCATTGTATACACCCTCATATTTGTTCTCATCATCGCTAAGCCTTGTATCATTTTTCCTTCGCAACTTGACACCCTTTACCTTGAGGAGGCGTTCCCTGAGTGTCTTTATCCTGCTCATGTTCCTTGCATTATGCATAGGTTTGTTCCTTGCGCTTGGAACTAGTTTCTCTTGCTATGACACTCATCTCCTCGCATTTAGAGCATTCTTTCTGCTCTCCTTCGAGCTATAGTAAGGAGGTCACAAGTTTAATTTTCCAGACTCGTTAAAACTTCACGGGAAAGATATTGAGTTTCTTTAGGCCCAGGTTTGACTCCTCAAAATAGACTTGACTGCCAAGTAAACTTTTCCATTCATGCTTGTTGAAAATATGTGAATGGGCATCCACATTGGTGGTAGGTTATCACTTTCTTGGACCATGTGAAATAATATGATAAAGGAACACTCTCTTTTCTTCGGAATTGAGAAGAGTATTCTCGGGCATAGGTTTATCACTTTTTCGGACCTGAGGGACTAAACTTATGGAAAAGGAGCCCCTGGTATGAGCTTAGTTTTCTCTTTTTCATGCTCTGGACCTAAACATGAAAAATATTTCAAGTGTACTTTATGTCTTTTTCATGCTTGTTAAACCCTAAAGAACAAAGCATCGAGTTTACTGTTGTAAGCCCCATTTCTCATAATCAAATGGATCTTTTTGAGTGATCTTGCCTTCCTTCACACTCGTAAAATTCAGGCTATATGCTGCTTTTGAAGGAGCGTTGGGTAGGTGGTAATTTAACCTTTTTCGGACGTCCCCGACTAAGTACGAAAAGGTGCACCTTACTTCTTTGGAAGCTAAGAGAGTTCTTCTATGGTTTGTTTTATACTTTTTCGGCCTCAGGAGACTAAATTGTATGAAAAAGTCCCCCCTGGAGTCTTATTTGGAGTTTTCAGACTCTCTAAACTTTGAAAACACTGTCAAGCATGTACTATTTTGGGCTCGTAAAATCCATGAATCAGTGCTTTATCAAGCATTCTTTTGTCTCTTCTTCGATCTTTCCAAAAATGAAGAAGGTCCTGAGTTTACTTTCTTGGACTAGTTAAACCTTTACAAGAAAGAGGGGAAGGGAAGTTCATTCAATTTTTTTTTACATCATGGAAGTGTTAGAATAATCAACCCATAGTATTTACCCACTTAGACATTATTTCATTTATTTTGTCTTATTTGCCTAGTACATGAGTCCCACCATGTGCAAGTTGCTAATTGCCTATCCATAGAGGTCAAACTTGCCATCTTTGACTCATGTAGCGCCCTTGAGAGCTTTAGGAATCAAATCTACTTTATTCCTGGCCTCCTAGGTGCCCATCTGCTTTTTCTGCTTTATTCCCTGCTTTTTCAGTGTTTTAAGGCACATAGGAAAGCAAGACTAGGTGAGGTGAATCAGCTTTGTTGCCTCTTCCTCCTCCACTCATTCCTCCATTCTTTTGCATGTATGAGCTGCCATTTGACCACTCTTTAGCTTGCCCATGCGCCCTTGCTAATTCGTGGGGTCCTTGATAGATTTGGGATCAGCTTTTTACACCTATGGGGGATTTTCCTATTTTGGGTAAGCCTGCTTTATGCTAGATTTGAATGCTTCCTCATGCATTCGATTTTCTCATGTATTCTATATATTCAGCAGCCTATGTTATTACAGGGTTGGCTATTGTACACTCAGTTAATATAATTTTGTGTTACAACTCCATATTCAGTCTCCATTGTTGATAATTTGCATGATCAATTGTTAATTGGTGTGAGTGAAATTAATCTACTGTAGGCCTGAATTTCTACATGGTATCAGAGCCATTGTAGGTTGTTACTCTCCTCCAAAAATTGTTTTGCAGGTTCGACATCAAGACTGGGAGCCTTCTACCGCAGCCGGGACAGATTTTCTAAAGCTATGGATTCACAGAAAACTATCCTCACTCCCTTCAACTATTTTGAATGGAAAGAAGAGATGGAGATCTTGTTGAGAGCGAAAGGCCTCTACAGGGTGACTATGGCAATAGAAGCAA
>LPNX010906667.1:58105-127600 GCA_001517045.1 Pseudotsuga menziesii | reverse complement strand
CCTTGCTAATTCGTGGGGTCCTTGATAGATTTGGGATCATCTTTTTACACCTATGGGGGATTTGCCTATTTTGGGTAAGCCTGCTTTATGCTAGATTTGAATGCTTCCTCATGCATTCGATTTGATCATGTATTCTATATATTCAGCAGCCTATGTTATTACATGGTTGGCTATTGTACACTCAGTTAATATAATTTTGTGTTACAGCTCCATATTTAGTCTCCATTGTTGATAATTTGCATGATTAATTGTTAATTGGTGTGAGTGAAATTAATCTACTGCAGGCCTGAATTTCTACAGGAAGCAAGTCTTGTTTCCTTGAACAAAGCACCAATTTTGATTCTATCAACAGTTGGGTCCTAGTGTTTTGACCATATCCCGATTCAGAGTTTCTTACTCCTCCAGTTGGTGTCTTTTCCAATTATATCGGGAATCTGTCAATGTCTCCTACATTGCAGATTTGTGTCGTTGGTTCTTTCGTGTCAAAATATGCCTACGTCACTTTTTGTGTTGTGCTCACTGTTCAAGGATTAAACCTTTGTCGGACATTCTGCAGTTTCCTTGACCTTTTGTGTCGACCATTCCCTGGTATCAGTTCATTACATCATGTCTTCGGTGGTCATTGTCGTGAAATTCAGTACCAATTCCATATCCAATTAGTCTTTGACTTACCTCATGTTGGATGATGAAGGATTCCTTAATTCCTTCCTTCCAACGAATCTCTTCCTCTCGACTACAACACCTCTTTCTATAGGAATGAGATTTAGAGTTTTATGATAGTACCTTGGAGATTCTAGTCATCAGTGGTAGTTTCCCTCGCTATTGGGTAGTGGGAATAACTTATTGTCTCCTAGTTGATGGATTCTTCAAGTGTTCAACTTCAAGTCCTTGTATTCACTCTTGTTAGAATGTACTAGGTACTTTGGGGACCATTTTCATTAATGGTGGTTTCCCTCACGTTTGTTAACGGTTCTCATTATTGACCGGTAATCAAACGGTTTCCTCCATGTTCGACTTCAACTCCTTTATTTGCATGGTTAGTATTCATACCTTTTGGGTGGTTTGGATTGAAGACCTTGGGCTGACAATAGCATCATCATCTTTTGCTATTGCCCAAGCTTCGCAAGACCGTGTTATACTTCATATGACATTTTGCTAAGACATAGATCCACCTTGTATTTTTGTGGCTATGATCGATTGTTGAGCATGGATCCACCTTGTTCATTTGTGGCCATGACTCCTTTCGATTTGATATGGCGCCTTTTTGCATATTGAGAAACCATGATAGTTCCATTAGTTATACATATGTTGGATCCTCTTGTATATTTATGGCGATGATTTGTATATGAACTTGTAAGTCCCAGAGATCAGTTTTGTCTGACATTTATCTCTCTTTCAGGTACCTTTGTTCGAGCCTTTTGATCTTGGATTCTCTACTTTCTCCATACTTAGTTGTCTCCTTTATAATGTATTTTGGCTATCATCTTCCCCTATAACCTCATACATTATGGGGCATCTATTGTATCTCAAAATGACACATCTCTTCCTGTGACCACTTTCCCATGTTTCCGTCGCATGTTGACACTTCCATGACGACACTTCATGAAAGTCACTGACAAAACACCTAACTTGGATGACCCATATATTGAGTTTTATAATTATGTTTGACCTCATCTTTACACTGTTGGAAATATATTTCAATTAGCTAAAACTTTCTAGAAGACACGAAATTCTGAAAATGCCTATAAGTACCCTAAAAATGAGATTTTGTGATGTATACATGAGTTTCCTTAAGGAAACCTGTGTATGGTACGCGACTTGCTATATATAACACTCACATATTCCCTAAATATGTGACTTTTTGCATTTCAACCCATGTAAATGTACTGCATACACTACTAATGTCTCTGCAACCCGCATATTCATGTCAAAAATGTGTTTTTCAATGTTTGGGTAGTTTGGTTAGTTATCTAACTGACTCCTTTAGTTGTAACTAATTTGTCTTTGACCCTATCTCTTCAGAAGCATATAAATAGAGGTAGCAAGGTCCATGAGAGGGGACTTGAACTTTTGCATTGTCATGCTGGAGGAATTGGAGCTATCTTTGCCCACACCTTTTCCCTAGAACCTTTCTCCTTGTGTTGCAGAGCTTGGAGGGTGAGTTCCTTGGAGAAGAGAAGTAGCAGAACCAGATCAAGGTTTCATGAAGTTCCCAACTTGAAGGAAGGTATATTTGTACTTGTTTTCAAGGTTAATAAATATGTGATGTCCTTCTTCTTCCCAAATAATCGTTCAATGTGTGATTGAATTTATATTTATGATCAGATGTTTTTGTTAGTCAAAATAGTTTCTCATTTTGTTTTGATTTTCATTTCTTTATATGTGGGCATATTGGTTTGAGGAAGGTATAATTCATTTTGTAGGTCTCTTGGAGCAAGAGGAGTGAGAGGAGCAAGAAGAGGATTGAAGGGCTTCTTGGATCAACCTTCATTTGGCTAAGGTATGAACCATTAGAATATCTGAATCTTGTTTATATTTACTTGCAAAACCATTTGCATCCACCTTTCAACCCCAGTATGTTGATGGCCTCTTAAACCCTAGCCATAGGAAACTTTCCTTTACAACAACCTCCACAACTCGAAGTTGAAAAAACATCCTCTCCAACATCCTTTTTTATGGTAAAACTCTTTTTAAGCTACTGTTTGATAAAATGTTGCATTTCAAAGAAGAAGATGAAGTTCATAGAAAAAACTTTTCCTATTGGTATCTTACCGCAGTATAGAGCATAGAACTCTGTAGGATTAAGCAGATGCAAATTCAGGATCTCTCAAAAGGTAGGTGCTATTTTTCAAAAAGAAACAGTTGCCAAATTCCTTTTTTTGAAGCCTTGTTAAAATTTTCACTATTTAAAGACAATTGCAAGGTTAGAAACAGAACAAGTGGATACTATGCAGGAATATTCTATTAAAAAATTGCAAATGGTGGACCTCTTTAAGGTAGGAATCATTTTTCAATGCTTTTTTCCCAAAAAAAAAGTTTCCAAATTCCATTTTTTGAAGCCTCCTAAAATTTTTCCCTGTTTACAGGAAATTGCAAGATTACAAGGATCCCTTGTGAAGACTGTGGATAGTTCGAGAAGGATAATAGCAGGAAAGGACTCTGTTCTTCAGTCTTTGAATAAGGAACTAGAGAAAATTCAGGATGAATTTAGAAAGGAAAATGAGAAATGCATAGAAGAATATATGGTTTTTCAGAAGAAAGATGAAGAAACCATAAAGAGACTAGAAGATGAGCTGAAACATCGACCAGAGGCGTTGGACATTCCCCCTCTAAGAACTGTTATCGGCCAGGAAGCAATACTTACCGCTAAAGTCAGTAAGTTAAACAAAATAATTTAAATAATGAAGGATGACTTTAAAAACAACCTTGTTGAAGAGTACAATAAACATCAACTTGAAATAAATGAATATATTAAAAAAGAGGAAAACATGAAAAACATAATTGATAAGAAAGATGAAGAGTTGAAAGGGAAAATAGTTGAACTTGAAAAGATTACTGCAGAACTACATACTAGAAGAGTTGAAAAGTTAAAAGAATCTGAAATTGGTAAGGGACAGTGTGAGCATCTGATTTTTGGTGAAATTTATGATATGTCAGCACACCAACAGGATTTAATAAGGTATGAGAGTTCCCTGCAAAATAGAGAGAAGGCACTGGACGTAGCTTTTAATGGAATACAAGCTAATGAACAAGTCAAAAAGGGGTTAGAAAGCTATCGTGCCTTCTTAAGAATTCGAGAGAAGTCCTTGATGGGCGCTAGTGCATCAATGAATGTTGGAGCTGATCTCTCTGCGTGGTCTACCATAAAAGAAACAATGGAAAACAATCTAGCCGAGAGGGATAACGAGATTAAAGAGCTCAGATTCAAAATACTGGAGGATAGAGAATCACAACATTTGGGATGTAAGTATGAGATAGAAGATCTGAAATCCCAAATTCCCACTCTGCAGAAGAACAACATGCTTCATCGAGTAGCAATTGTGTATACTCTAGACAATACAGAATTGAGGGCAAAAGAGTTGGAGACAGAGATAGAGCAGCTCAGGAAAAATTTGACCCAAGTTCAGTCTGAGTTGAAACGTTCAAATGATCGTCTTCAACAAAAGGAAAAGGAGCACGAAGAGAAAAATAAGAAGAATGTGGAATTGATGAATAAGTACATCCAAGATAACTATAGATTGAGAGAAAGTTTGCACAAATGTGCAACAAAAGTGAAAGAATTAGAATGAAAATCAGAACATGCACCTGTTGCAGCTTCTGAAGAACCAAAAGCTTCTAGACAAGCCAAGAGACTAGAATGTACAAATTTATCTTCTCTAGAAAAGGAGGACTTGCAACCTAAACCTCCCAAGTAGTCTAGAACTATGGAATAACATCATTTATATATGCTATGTATGTAAATACATTTCAAGTTTTAATACATAAATTTATATATGTGTGTGTGCGTATTTCTCGGCAATATTGTATATGTTTTTTATGAATTTGATGTGGATGGTAATTTTGAATTTAACTTTTCAATAAGTGTACATAACATGCCAAAAAGTTAACAATATCAAAATTGAAAACTCAACTTGTGTACTATAGGCATATATATTTGAATTTGTAAGAAATTAAAAGAGTGATCGTGATTAGTGGATGTGAGATGTCAGTAGATTTGGCGACATTGGTAGATCCTAGTTGTTTGCTTGGAACTGTTGATATTATAGGGATATTATGGGGATGATGGATTGAGAACTCTCGATTTCTTTATGAGAATTTTGATGCTATCTATTGTTGTATTTATGTAAGTTTCTTTATCTAATGAAACTGAAATTCGAATTCTAGAACAATGTCATACAATTCTACTCATGCAACCAAATTTCAGCGAATAACCCAAAGCTGTAATGTCACATGCCCCAATTTGCAAAACATTTTATGTTTTAAGAAACATTATGTTATATTTTATGTTAAAGTTTGTAATTAATTACCAAGTGGGGTTAAGGATAATTTAATGTAATTGCAAAATATTTTATTAATAAATAAATAAAATATGAGACAATAGCTTAGGGAAGTTGTTAAATGAGTGTTTTACTGGTCACTTGATGGAGGAGGCTAGGTTGAGAGCATATTGACATTTGGCAGAATCCTCAAACTACTTCTAGCTATTGCAGGTGGAAAATTCCCTATTTTTGTGGTCATGATTCCTCAAGAAAGTGGAACAAGAGCAAGTGGCTCATTAAGTAAAAACTAACCCAAAAGACCTAAGCATGCGAATAAAACTTCCCATTGAAGACAGCTGAGGCTGCTCATTCTGGATTTGTGATCATTCTGAGTGAATGATTTGAATAAGAGGATTTGATGGAGGGGACTAGTTGAAGTATGTTTTGAGTGGAAAATTGTTGAAGACATAAACTAGTGCAGCTATTCTAAGCTGAGTTCATACTGCTGTATGCAAAACTGAATTTATGTTGAACAATCAATGGAGTTGCAGAGGATTCCTAGACTACATCTCTCACCCAGTACTTCAACCAGGTGGACCAGGAGACAAGCTCGGAGGTCCTGAGAATTGCAGTCCATCTTTTCTCCAGGAGTTGGTTGGGAGGAACAGGTTCCTTAAGCTATTGTCACCTCATCTATATTTCCAGGTTCTACTTGTTTTATTCAGTTATCTTAGCATTTACTATTATCTAGAAAGTTTAAGATTAATCAATGATATGGTATACTTTTGTTCTTATTGTTGCTAGGGTTAGTTAGGAGAAATGTATATGCTGTGAAAGTTAGTAAGTTCTGAACTAGCTAGATTAGGGTAAATAAGTAGAAGAATTTATGATTTAATTGATAGATAGAAAGAAAATACCTAAACTGTATTTTTCCACACCTTTTATAAGGTTGTACTCTAGTACAGTAGGTTAGTTTATTTTCAAATAAAGAATTTGAATGAAGTATGTATGCGTATGAAATTGTTAATTTCTACATGTTCATTTGTATAAATTGTTTGTATGTTTTCTTTTATACTTTTTCATTTAGTTAGAGTATTTAAAACAAATTAAATAGAGACAGTTAGGAAGAGCTAAGGGTATTACACACTAGTCTGTGTACTGAATTACACAGTAAATAAAAATTAATATTATAAATCTAATATTTTAATAATAAACAAATAATATAGAAACAATAAATTATCATGATTAAGTTTTAACTTAAAAGAAACAGTATACAAGGCCAAACATTTACCAAATTAACTCGTCTAAGTGAAAATACAAACTAGGGTAAACCAAAAACGAAATACTAACTCTGTATTTATCTTAAGAAGAAGTAGGGTTTGTAAAGTAACCTATTTAAAAGAGTTGTTCTTCTCATATTAAATTTAATTCAAAATCTATGTACTCTATTCCATACAACCATATGCATCAATTAGATGACTGTATGAAGTTACATGCTAATTCCATGAGTAATTATAAAAATAAAATAAAATAAAATAAAAAACTAACAGTATATTTACAATCTCAGAGATTATAGAAAAGAATTAAATTATTCAGCCAATATCTTCCCTCTATTTCTTTTTCTACAAAAATCATTACTGTTTTTAATAACTAAGTTACTATTTAAAAACCCCCATGGTAAAAAAAAACCTTAGAATATAATTTACATAAATAAAACAAATTAACTAAGATTTTTCTTAACCCAAAACCTCCAAGAGGTTATTTACAACAAGAATAAATAAAGTAACCAAGATATATATATAATTATATTATTAAAACATAGTTATAATCCACCAGCTTGAAGCTAAAAGCAAACTTTTAAGACCGAAAAACTGAACAGAAATAGTCTTGGCCCTATGGCCTTTTTACATTACCAGTCAAGGCTTAAAAGCCTAATTAAAAGTATCATCACTACGAACGATTTCACAATAGACAAAATAGTTTTCTTAGCTATGAAAGCCCTTCCAAAACTTTTCTAAAACAACCACTAGGGCTTTATAAATTTTAAACCCATCATCTAATAATATCCCCTGGCCAGTCCAAGCTCTTACATTGTAGTACATCACAACCGAGCTAAAATACCTTTAAACCTACGAACTCCTTCAACAAAATTTAACACTATAAACCACTGTAGGAGAACCCCAATGAAATTGAGGCTTACCAGGAGAATCGTTTTGGTGGATTCCCTTCTCTTTATGATTTTCAAACCCTGGGCGACCCTTTAGACTGCAACCTGCAAAGGTTTGAACATGAAAGAAAGAAGTTATGAATATTACTGATAATAATGAAAGAAACTAACTTGAACAATGCAATATTGTTAAGAGAGAAAATAATTGTATTACCTGGGATTTTGTCATCTATCGCTACCATTTAAAGATGACTTTTAAAAATCCTAGCCACCTCTTTCAAAGATGATGAGCTTTAGGAGGGCACTGTCAATAAGGTTACAAGCACACAATGCTCACATCCAAACGCTCAGCTACATTTCAGGGAACGGCGGGAAAAGACAAATACCACACCGAGAGATGGGTTATTGATATTTATGGTTTTATGTATAATTATCACATAGTCTAAAACATGGGAGGTAGATAGTAAGAACACTAGGGTTTTAGTATGGCTTTTGAATATAGTAGAGATATATGAACAGTGACGACTACTAACATTTTATGTTACATGAAAAATTTTAAATTTTTACGAATTTTTGGGTTATTGCCATGTGGTTGTCAAAGCACAAGGTTCAAACACTAGGCCTGAATGTGGCTAAACTTGCATAAATAAACTATGGATTTAAAACATGCATACTTATTTTTACTTTTCTTTTGAAATATATTTCCAGAAAATTTTTCTAAGTTAACTGCAGGTATGGAAAGATTAGAAGAATATGTGGATGAGGAGTCCCCGTTTACTGAACGAAGTCATTCTAAAAGAGAACCCATAGAAGAAGAAATAACTAATAACTCTTCTGAATTATTTCAAACGGTTAAAGAAATAAGAATAGAGATGGAAACAGTCAAAAAGGAAAATGAGAGAATTCTGAGAGTTCAGAAGGAGCTGAATCATATTTTAATGGAAAGATTCCAGAATGAAGAAAAATATAAACGAACAGAATCTGAATATATATCTTATCAACATAAAAATAAAAATTCTAAACAGTCTAAATTCGAAAGTAGCTCATCCTCTGATATTTATGACAATTTACATAAGAAAAAATATCAGTATACTAGTGATAGTAGCGAAGATAATCATCATACAAGAAAGAGAAAATTTAAACCTTACGAAGAAATCTCAGGAGAATTTAAGAAAATAAAACCACTAACCTTTAATGGTGAAACTGATAAGGGAGAAGAGGTTGAATCATGGCAGTCTGGGATGAAGAAATATTTTCAAATTTATAATTATTCTAACCAGCTAAAGGCCAGAATGGCCATTTACAACCTCACTAGGAAGGCAGATATTTGGTGGCAGGACCTAAAATGAGTAAAAGGAATTAGGGAGAATAACATTAACTGGAGTACGTTTAAGAAATATTTTAAGAAGAAATTCTTGTCAGAACAGTACTATGAAGAGTGGGCTAAGGAATTTTATGAACTAAAATTGGGAACAATGAACATGAAAGAACTAAACAGTAAATTTTTAAGTCTTCTTCGATATGTGCCTTACATTATGGATGAGAAGCCTAAGGTACAGTGGTTTCTAAGCTGCTTACCCTTCCATATAAAATATAGAATTGAATATGACAATCAAAAAAATTTAGAAGAAGCGATGAGAAAGGTGAATTTTTGTTATGAACAAAATCGCAAAAAGGAAAGTATGACAAACTGGAAGGTTAAAAGAACTAATAATTTTGAAAAGAGAAAGAAAGGTTTTGTACCTAACCGTAATTTTAGGAATAATAACACGAAATTTTCCTAATAAAAATTTCCAAGGGAATAAAGGTAATTCACAGTTAAAACCAAATGGTCAAAAAAATAAAGACCCTGTTAATAATCTGTTGCAGCTGCAACTATTTTCCCAAATTTTTTAAAATTTTGGACCCTCCTTTTAATTTTATCTTGCCTGGGAGTGTTTGGATTACTGAACTTTGTTTTTTCCCTCTGCTACATTTTGGATTGTTTGAAGTTGAATTGAGGTCAATTGTTTTTCTTCTTTTCGGGAAGCTGTTTTTTGTCTGCCAATGCTTTGGACTGTGGAACTTGAAGTTTGATTTTAAAATGATTTTTTTCATCGCTATCGGAAGTTTATTTATATCTGAATCGGGGTGGTAGTTCTCTGCGCGGCCGCCGTTGCGGAGGGTAAGTAATGAATTTTCTCGATGGACAATTCTTATTTTCACCGATGCGCTTTTATTTGATTTGTTTCTTTGGACTATCGACGTTTTTATTTTATCACGGTCGGAGCATTAGCCTTCTATGCCACCACCGTTTCGGAGGACAGATAGAGAACGGGTCAATGGATAGTTTTTATTTTTCCGATTACGGGGTTTTATTGGTTCAAAATTTTTTGCTTTGCGATGATTTTTTGTTTTCTCTATCAGAATATTTTTGGCAAATAGTCGGAGTTCTAGTCTCGAGCGACGCCGCCATTTCGGAGGCTTTGTTGTTTATATCACTGACACTGCAAAGATGCTTACTGTTAAACTCACCAATCTATAGTCATTAAGGTTTCTGATCATTGAAGTTTTCATTTGATTGTGGAAACCGTAGTCTGGTTGTTTTCCGTCGTTGCATCTTTCTAGCAGACTATTCTGCTGACGCATTGTGATTAGTCCTTCCGATCTCTGATGCATGTACGAAATTTTTTAAGGTTTTGTTTCACCAATGTTTTATTTTGCTGCAGAACCCTTAGTCTGTATGACTTCCACCGTTCCGGCTCCTTGGTGAACTAATTACCCGATGCTTAGTTATTCCGCTCGCCGATGAAGGTTTTTTCCCTCCGACTTTTTTTTTTCACCGGGATGTCTATATATTGGGGTGGGGTGTTATTTTATTATTACCCTTGTAAACTTGCATCTGCTCCGTCCTCGCTATTCGAACTTATCTGCCGGTATTTCGTTTGTTTGGAGTGCTACCGTCGAATTTTTGGACCATCACGTCGACTGCAACTTGTTTTCCAGGTAGGCCAACCATGGTTTCTCCTTTCTCTTGATTTTATGAGTTGTTTTGGGAACTAGGGTTTTCCCCTGGTTGGGTTTCCCGTCATTTGATAGTTGGACATCTAAATATGAATTTTTATCCTTACGATATGAGGTATCAGTCAGTTTCACAGTATTTGTGGTGGGGGGTTTTTCTTGAGCCTGTTTCTAAGTCGTTATGGAAGCTTGATCCCGGTCCGAGGGTTTAGGTAGTTGGTGCAGACAAGCGTTACACTATCTGCACCGACTTTTGTGGGGTTGTTTATGGCCAACCGGGGTAATTTTCATTTTTCACAGGCTTGTACCCTAGTTTCGAGTAATGGCGAGGGGTTTTCAACATTTTGGTCGAGCTGGGATTTCCGCATTATTGTTTTACAATTAATTTGGTGGGTCATGTTATGAAAAGAGTTTAAATGCGGTCCGTTTTAAATGATGCATTTTCTATCAGAATCATGTTTTAGTTGCAGACGGACTTAGAAGTTTAGACCCAGTTTGCAGAAGTCCTTTTTCCTGTTATTTTCTATTATGCATTAATATTTTGATAGTTTATTTGTTGAGAATTCATATGGAAGAGGTAAATGTTTTAATACAATTTTTCTTCATTCTTAGAACACTACCTAAAAGCTCCAATGCTCTAAGAACATGTTTGGTTTATGACAGGGTAACTTCTTCAAAGGAGATATGTCTAAAAGACAAAAGAAGAAGGCTCCTATTGCTGAGGGAGAACCAGATGTGGAAATCATTACCAAGATGGAATACATTTATGAAGATACAAGAGCTACCACTGGAATAGAGCCAAATTACAAGTGGGGTGAAATATACCGGATGATTGCAAATCAAAATGTGCCTGATGCAGTGTTCGAAGAACTGACTATATATGCAAACATCAAGAAATCTGCTCTGATGAAGGTAGCCACTAGAGTTGAGTTGTTCCCATGCTCCGAAGTGATCGGCTGTTATAGCGGATTTCACCACTCTAGGTGAATCACACTATGTATGGCCTTCCCCGGTCCCGCTGCAGACTCCTTAGCCCCGATGGACCACTTTTTGTCCTTTGATGTTTCCTTGATCATCCCTAAAAACACATGAAAAATGCTATACGCGACTTTTAACCTTATAAGCACGTAGATACATGGGTTTGAGCCATATAACCGCGTACATCGGGATGTGTAAATAATCCAAATCCTTTTGGAGTTTTCTTTGACATGGATCCAACTCATTTGACTCTTGGCCTTCCATATGCCTTGAGATCGCACGGATTCGACCTTTCATTACCCCTTTGAAAAGCTATATAAGGAACCCATTGGTACATTGAAGGCATAAGAGAGAATTGAGAGCAACAAAACTATAGTCCATTGTTGCCAAAACTTATGCTTGAGTCTGCATCCCTTTGTCCCTTGGAGCACTTTTGTGTTCTTCCCAAGATTGCCTTTTGCTTGTGAGCTTGCTATCAGGAGATGGAGGATTGAAGTGGTGGAGGCCCAAGTGGGGGATTCAGTTCTCCGGTTCGTAGACGTGCCATCAGAGGTTGTATCTTGTAATCTCTGATTTATATTAATAGAAATATCTTTTCCTGTCCAATGATGTGTATTTGAATGAATATTGTATCCATGGGATTATGTCAAATGCTTTTACATTATTGATTATATATGCTAGAATAGATCTAACACCATGATATATAGAATGCTTGTATTGTTTACTTGTTGTTGAGGATGGCTTAAAAAATTTGGCGCACACTTTGGGATGGCTTAAAAACTTTATTTAACCATGAAAATCTATAAAAATTATATCAAAATGCAAAAGGAGAGCATGAGTAAATACCTGGAAGAAACGGTTGTGAATTCCGTCGGCTAGATCTCCTAGAATTTGCAGTTGAAAGTCAGAGCTCAAATGGGTAAAAGTTTCAAATGATTTATATTTTTACTATTTATAGAAAAAATTTCAAATATTTGAAAATTTTTACCCCCTTTCCTATAGTTTCGACAATTTCTAACCATTTTGGACTGTTTTTGACATAATTGGTGATGTAGAAGACCTTTTTCAGTGTCGTTTCAACCGTTGGATTGACCTGTTCGTGCCGATCTCAGGTATCATGTCTAAACTGGCATATAGGTTAGGTTTCACCACCGCTTGCATTTTGCATGACCTTGTGACCATATCACCATGACCTTAGGTATGAACCCACTCTATTATGTCACGGAACCTTCTTGCTGCTTTAGAAGTGGCATGATGTGAGTGGTCAAGCTTCACCTTACATGGGTACCCTAGTTATCACCTTATTTGCATTTGGTGCCCATGCCAATGTTTTCTCCTTTAGGGTGTGGGAGTCCGTTGTATAGTACTTCCATGACATTTCTCAAGAGCCTCATACTCCTCTTGATCTTATGCTGGCCTATTTCCCTCAGGACTCCCTCATGTCAAGTTGTGAATGCATTATCATGAGCTTTGCCTGCCTTATTGAGCTTTATGCTGGCTCTCCTGACATTGCGTTTCAGCCATATAGCCCGAGCTTGTCTCATGTCTAGCCATGCAGAGCCATTTTTTATATCCTTCGCAGCTTGATTCCCTTTTTACCGAGAGGGATTTCCCCCCGAGTGTCGATATCCTACACATGTATCCTTGCATTGAGCATAGGTATGTTCCACTGCTTGGAACTAGTTTGTTTTCCCTTATGACACTCATCTCCTCCTAGTTTGTAACTATAAAGCTAGTTTATTCATTTTTCAAGCTTTTCAAATAACTAAAAAAGTCCAAAAAAAAAAAAAACCAATCAGCCGAACAAGGAAAGATGTTATCTTTGGCAGCTGTCGAGTCGTGTCGCCTTCGAACAGAGCACTGTATATCACATCCATTGGTTGGGTTATAGTTTGACTTTAGGAGCTGTACTCATTTATCTGAGTTTATCTCCACCGACTGGTTAAACTTCCAGTCCTTATGGAGCCTCTGTTGATGCCTCCTGTGTCACAGAGATGTCCCAGTTTGTATATCAAGTCTATGTTGCCTTCATTCAGTCACCATACGTCATTATGCTCTTGTTCAAAGGAATTTAAAACCTGAGTCGGCCATTCCTCAGTTATCTTGACTTTGCATGTCAGCCATTCCTGGTACAGTTACTGGTTCATGCACCTATGATCGAGTTCCTCCACATTATACAGCCTTGCTGAGTACCTCGTGTTGGATGATGGGGGATGCCTTAATGCCCTCCTTCTAGGAGATTTCATCCCATCGACTTCAGATCATTTATTCTGGGATTGGAGTCTAGAGTCATTTTGAGTGCCTTGAGACTTGCAGTCATCAGTGGTAGGTTCTCTTGCCATCGACAGTTTCTTCGGAATACATCAATGTCCCCTGATCAATGGATCCTTTCAAGTGTTCGACCTCAACACATCTATTCACACTTGTTAGTTTGCACTCTAGTACCTTGATTCCCATTTTCATCATTGGTGGGTGATCTCACGTCTGTTAACGGTATACATTAATGACCGGTAATCAGACGATGGACTACTATGTTCGACCTCGACACCTCTATTCATATAATAGGACATGTACTCGTAGCGGTTTGTGTAGAATACTTTCCAGATTGGTGGCATCTCTTATATGCTACCTCCTTGATCGTGCCAATGTTCATGAGATTTCAGCTCTCGTGACTTGATTCCAGTGTATGTCAGACATTTCTAGCCACTATGGATATCTTGATCTATTATATATCTTCAGCCATTTTGGAGATCATGGTCCTTTGTATATCTTCATCATGGAGATTCTGATCTATTTATATTGTACGTGGTGATGAACACATATGTGATATCATGTATCATGCCTATTCATGGCCATTGTACTCTTATGTATCCGGGACTGCTATATGTATTTGCAGTTATATGCGGAGTTGTATCATGGTACTATGTTGATTGGGTGGCTGGTCTTCCATTTGGGATCCTTCATCACTCCACTTCTGGGATGGACTTATAATGTATTTCGGTCATCGTATAACCACTCTGATCTCATACATTAGGGGGCATCTGTTATAGCGGATTTCACCACTCTAGGTGAATCACACTTTGTATGGCCTTCCTCGGTCCCGCTACAGACTCCTTAGCCTCGATGGACCACTTTTTGTCCTTTGATGTTTCCTTGATAATCCCTAAAAACACATGAAAAATGCTATACGCGACTTTTAACCTTATAAGCATGTACATACGCGGGTTTGAGCCATATAACCGCGTACATCGGGATGTGTAAATAATCCAAATCCTTTTGGAGTTTTCCTTGACATGGATCCAACTCATTTGATTCCTGGCCTTCCATATGCCTTGAGATCGCATGGATTCGACCTTTCATTACCCCTTTAAAAATCTATATAAGGAACCCCTTGGTACATTGAAGGCATAAGAGAGAATTGAGAGCAACGAAACTATAGTCCATTGTTGACGGAACTTATGCTTGAGTCTACATCCCTTTGTCCCTTGGAGCAATTTTGTGTTCTTCCCAAGCTTGCCTTTTGCTTGTGATCTTTCTATCGAGAGATGGACGATTGAAGTGGTGGAGGCCCAAGTGGGGGATTCAGTTTCTCCGGTTCGCAGATGTGCCGTCAGAGGTTGTATCTTGTAATCTCTGATTTATATTAATAGAAATATCTTTTCCTGTCCAATGATGTGTATTTGAATGAATATTTTATCCATGGGATTATGTCAAATGATTTTACATTATTGATTATATATGCTAGAATAAATCTAACACCATGATATATAGAATGCTTGTATTGTTTACTTGTTGTTGAGGAAGTAATATAGCAATTCAAGCTGGATATTGGAAAGCTCAATGGGGATCTACTTCAACCGTCCGGAATAAGGTACGAGGTCTGATCCTTTAGTGTTAGACATTTTATTTCTATTGCATATTGGGAAATATTGATTTTTGGAGTCAAGCTGTCTGTTGTGCTACCCCAAGCCATAGGAATTTCTCTCAGTAACATCGGTTGGATCCTGCCTAGGGAAGATGTTACCACGATGATCTTAGCAAATACTGCCAAATAGGGCTATGCTGCATACAGTCCTGGTTATGTCTCACTGGCATATCACCTACCTCCTGCTCAAGTATACTTAACTGAAAGTTGGTTGAAAGAGATAAATTTTAACCTGGTTGAGACAGTCAAAAGAATGATGATACCAGGGAAGAACTTTCGAACAAGGCCCTCAGGGTAATATGAAACAGCCACTCTCAATACCACTTATAGATTTATAGCATTGATGCTAAATAAAAATTTTGAGAGGGCTCATGGAAAAAACTTCAAATTGGGATGGATACCAATCATTTTCTATGTGGCCACTCAGGGGACTATATTCAATTGGGAAAACATAGTGTCCAATAGCCTATCAGCCTGCATATCTTCAGCTTTGGGAGGGGTGTCAACGAAGAAGTTGGAGTTCTATATGAGCTCTATCTTAGTGGACTGTATATTATGTACCTAGTCATTTCCAACTCTAAGGTGTAATAGGGATAGGGATAGGACCCCTGTATACACTGCATACAAACTATTTTGGGCACACAAATATTATAGCCACTACAAAGAGATATGTGAACATTTCATTATGCCTTGTACACTTTAATCTTCCTAACAGAATACAACTACATGTCCGAGGAGGCATTCAAAGTCATTGGGGAACATGGGAATTACTATTTGACTAAAGAGGGAATGTACATCAGAATGTATGGTTGCTCTAGGGAACCTTCTCTACTCCCTAAGTATGCCACTGATTATGTGGTACATAAAGAGGCTGTTAGGCAGGTATATCTTGATGGTGTAGGAAGCTTCTTGTTTGAACATAAGAAGGTAGCCTATCCTGCCATACCTTTCTGGCTAGGAAGTTACAAATTTTCAAAGGCAAACAAAGTGTAGAATTCGTATAGGAATTGGAGCACTTTCATTTTGGGGAGATAAACTTCCACAAGAAGGACTCCCAAAACAAGGTTGCAGAGCATTGCAAAGAGGCAAATGTGCACTTTGAATACACAAACTTATGGGACAAGGATGAAGAAATCTTCAGAAATGCAAAGAATATGACTGCATTGAAGAAGAGATTTAAACAAAAGATCACCATTGTGGGCGGTAAGGGCAAAACCGCACAGAAGAAAGCTGAAGAAGAAGAAGCCAAAAAGAGGGAAGAGGATGCTAGGAGGCTAGCACAAGAGGCAGAGAGTTGGCTCAAGCTGAAGAAGAAGAAAGAAAGAAAGCTGAAGAGGAAGCAGCAAAGAAGGAAGAGGAGGAAATAAAGAAGAAGGAAGATGAAGAGATGAAGAAAAAATAAGAAGAGAGTGAACGTCTGAGATTAGCAGGAGCTAAGAAAGACCAGCAAACTACTGACCAAATAGATACACAAGTAGCACAGGATCATACAGATCAGGGGCAGGGACAAGATAATCCTGATGCCGAGGAGCCTGCTGCAACTTCTAGCAGCACTCAAGAACAGGTTGTTTTTTCTGGTTTGAATTTGATACCTTAGATGCAGAAAGAAGAAGAAGAGGTCCCTGATTTCAGCACCATCTTCTATGACAAGGAGAGGAAGAGGATTGTCAAGAGAACTTAGAAAAGGTCAAAACAGGAGGACAATCAGGTATGATGATTATTGATAAAACTTTGGTACATGGGACAGATGCAGATCCACGACTGATAGCCAGAGCTAGGGTGGCATTAACCCAGGCCACTGAAGACAATGTGGATAGACTTATGACAGACCTTGAGCAATCAAGGAAAAATGCAGCACAATTAAAGGAAACTTTAAAAAAGGAGAGGGATGAAGGTTATAAGCTGAAAAGGAAATTTGAAGACATGCAGAATGAAGTGAGGACTTCAAAGGCAGAACTCTAGATTCTGCATGCAAACAAGATGACCTTAGAAGTTTTCATGGAGAGAACAGAAAAGGATGCTCAGAATAGCTTAGCAGAATTACTTAGGCTACAGCTAGAGTATCAGGTGTTGAAGACAGATAAAAATGACCTCAAAGTATCATATGAAACTCCGAGTGCAGAAAAGGACCAGCTACAGAGCAAAATTGCTGAGTTGGAGGCATAGAAGACCACTATAGAAGAAAGAGAAGAGCAATTTCAAGTGCAGGTAGCAAGTTTTGAGTGACAGATTGCTTCATTAACAACATCATTGAAGGATGTCAATGAACAGAAGACTGATATCCAGCCTTTGAAGAAGCATGTCCTAGCTCAACGAAGAAGAATTCACCAACTGCAAATGTGTATTGAAGAAGAAAGATGTAAAATATTACAGATAGATAGCAAGTTGGAAGAGGTCTTGGACACTACTTCATAATTTGCAGATAGATCTCAGGATATTTTGGAAGTCCTGGCTGGAAGGATAGTAAGGATAGAAACCAATGAAGAAACCCCTGCAAAGTTACCAGCTAAAGATCGACATAGCTTAAAGCAGGATTACGACGTATTAGAGTTTGCAATAAATACAGCGGAGGAATTCAAGAAGATTGTGAAGAAAACGAGAGGAGCCTGTACTAAATACTGCAGAAGGGTGCTGGTCACTTACAACAGATGCCCAGTTGCTGCAGAACAAATACTGGATGCATTACCAGAACATGAGTTTTTCATAGAACAACTACAGAGTAGGTACCAATAAGATGAGCAGAAGATCCAACAAGTCAAGGATCTAGATGAGTAGATCCTGGAGAATGCAGTAGCTCATGCAGTAGTCAGCATCCATTTACTTGAAGATCAGCTATGCTTGAGTCCAACAAGAATAGAGGTGGTTAATAATCAGGCTGCAAAGTATGAGATCAACATCTGTTTACTTGAACCCTCAAATTTTGAAAGCATAGCAACGGAGGCCCAGGCATGGAAAAAGTTCATTAATGATCAAGCGGGGCCCTCTTCATAAAAGTGCTCTATTAAAATTTTGTTTTAAATGTAATATATTGTATAATGTATGAGCACTCACTACGGGACAAAATTTTGGATTGAAACGTTGGGGAAGCCCAAAAGTTTTGCATTTTTGTATAAGTATAGGAGAGTTAGATGTAGAGGAGGAAATTTTCCCAGATAGATTTGTGAGATTATGTTGTAAGAAGAACTATTTCCTTTTGCAATAAGAATTTCAAGTTTCTTGTTGAAGAAAGCTTGGTGGAAGATTTCAAATGCTGTGCTATGGATTTGTTGAATGTGAACTATTTCGTTTTCAGCTGTTGTCCATTAACTGTGAGATCATTCTAACTCTTTGAACCTATGTTCTTGTTATGAATGCGCTCTAGTTTATTCTATGAAATTTCCACTATGAGTAATGAAGGCTTTTCATAAACAATGAGCTATCTTGTTGTTTCATATATCTATTAATGTTCATGTGTTTTGAATTAAGTAACAGCTATCTGTTATTTTTCTTAATGCATACGCAGAAATACATTACTCATTGATAAATGATAATCTTGCTCCCTAGGGATAGGTTAGATAGTTATTTTATTTTCTTGCTGTGTGTGATTTAGATGCGAGTGAGTTAAGACGAGAGGTAAGAACCTGCGCATCACATTGTGACCACTCCTCGTATTCTCTATCAATCTGTATTCTTAGATAGGCACTTGCATATCATACTTAAATTCAAAAAACAAAAATATACACGGTGGACCGGGCCATAACCGGTAAAACCTTGTATTTTGTTACTTGACCTACGGTAGCCGGACCGTAAACCAAACGGATTCCCCATACCAAACAGTAACGGGCTAGTTGGGAACATTTACTAGGGAGAATCCATAGCTGTTGTTACCTACAAATTTCCAGGAATCAACAGTTTTTGGTGCTAGAAGGAGGGTAGCCAGTGCATGGCTGGCCAAGGAAACCCATTTTCTTGAGATTATTCCACCGGTGACAGTTCTGAAAGAATTTTGTTTCCCAATCCAACTCCGGAAGAAAAGGGTAAAGACCATCTGTATTCTGCCGATAACAAAGTAGTTGACGATAGGGCTTATGTGAAGAAGATTGGAGGATTACCGATTATCCCTTCCTTACCCAGAAGAAAGACCGCCTTATATTGGAAGACGTAGTGTTGGTTGAAGATTTTGAAGAATTAGTAGAAACAGCCTTACAGGAAGTTGTTCAACCTCTGAATCAGTTGGACCCAGATACACCTTACTATTCACCTGTTCACACCCCTGTTCATTCACCACCTCACTCTCCACTTAAAATAATGGCAAATGTAAACGCAAATCAGCCACCCAACCCACCAAATCCACCACCTGCTTGGAAGGCTAGATCACCATTAAACCTAGCACCTCCTTTGCATGACTTACCTTAGGCTTTTGAGAAAATGTTGGCCAAGTTTGACCCAAGTGAAAAATATTTGGTAGATGATCATTTACAAAGATTTTACTTGGCTATAGAAGGACTATGGGCTGGAGAACATGAAGATGTAGTCTGTAGATTGTTTCCACATACCCTGAAAGGAGAAGCAGCTTCATGGTATTTTGCTCTGCCTGCAAACTCAAGCACAGACTGGGATACATTTGAAAGAATATTTAGAATTAAATATGCAGTCCAAAAAACTCATGCAGCTCCGATGAAAGGGTTATGCGCTTTAAAGAAAGAAAGAAAGGAAAAAGTGCATAGTTTCACTCAAAGGTTTGTTGCTTATCTAAAGAATTTTTTTGCAACTGATAAAGTTCTGAGTGAATACTATACTTCAGCTCTAGGGTCTGAATTGGCCATGTTTTCAAGATGTCAGTCAAACCTACATTGTCAGAAACTTATGAAGAAGCTGAGAGGGTAGAAGCTGAAAAAGAGAGCATAGAAGACTATCCTGAGCAGTCGGGAGAAATTTTTTTTGGTAAGAAAGCATTGTTACTGACTAATCCTAAGGATGAGCAATCACATGAATTTGAAGGGATGGTGACGATGATGCAGAAGCTATCCAACAGAGTGATCGATTTGGAGAAATAAAAGGAGGCTCATAAAGCATACAAGCCTTACTATAAAAGGAGAGAAGATGACAATCAATCTAAACCTCCTCCACACAGTCCTTCATCATTGAATTTAACTGAGGTGGGTATGGATAATTTTTGCACCTTTCATCAGCAGCCTCATTCTGAAAAAAAATTGCCCTCAATGGATGAATTCTATGACATTAGTAATGAATCAGCTATTGGACTCTAAACTAACAGAAGCTGATGACGAGGAAGAAAAGGGTAATAAATCCACAAAAAAACAAGAGGACAATGCTTTGGTTTTATGGGACTGTGTCTCACTTTTTGATACGGAAAACGAAGGTTCTCTTAAACATGAAGAGATATCAGAAACAAATGTGACAACAATAATTCAAGGTTTGTTAAATAAAGACAATTCAATACTTCCAAAGATTAAGAAATTTCAAGAGAATATGAAGAAAAGACAGAAAGACAACACAGGTGATAAAATACCTGAATGTACTATTACCAGTCAAGATCCAAAATAAGTCAACATGCCGGCTAAGCCTATTGAAGACAAGGTTGATAATGTCAAAGAAAATCTCAAAGCACCTAAGATGGGGTACGATATTGTTGAAGACATTAAAAGGGCTAAGGAAAATATTTCGTTATTGTTGAGGACATTAAAAGTGCTTGAAGTACCAGAGGAAGATCTTCCCACTAACAACCAACCTATAGAAGAAATTCTTGAAGCAACTGTGGGAGGTAAGGCTAGGTTTAAAACCCCACCGTTCCTCTTGAATTTTGAGATTTTAAACCATAATGTGCAAAATTGTTTAGTAGACTCAGGGTCAGCAGTCAATGTTATGCCTCTTTCAGTCTGCAAGAGGATCAACGGACAACCTAAACTAACTACCTGGCAGGTTACTCAGCTAGATAGGACCAATGTGAAAGTAGTCGAGGAAATGGAAGATGTTCTGATTCGCTTATCTACCAATGAAAAGATATGTTAGTACATTGATATTGTAGTAGCAGACATACTTGATGTTTATGGACTTGTTTTGAATCGAGACTGGTCAACAAGGCTAAATGGGTATTTCGCATCAGATTGGTCACATATATGGTTGCCACATAAGGGAAGTCCAAATCAGATAAAAATATTAAGAGAGCCCCACATGAAGCACAATGTTACTCATTTGGAAGAAAAAAATGAACCAGTGAATTCTATGTTGGGAAATTATCTAATTGAGCTAGAACCGAGAAACTACCAAGTGGAAGAAGCTAGCAGTACACCAGACACTCAGCTCGATTTCCTTCGATTTTCATGGGCTGATGAGATTGATTGTAAAGTAGTAGATGTAGTTTTTGATTCAAGTACAATAGAATTAGATAATGGGTAGGTTTTTTTTTTCAATTTGCAGTCAAGCCTAGGCCCCCAACTTACAAGTTGCCAGATTTACAGGGGTGGGCAGAGTACGGACCAGTTAGTGGTTTAGTTCTCAAACTTTATTTCTTGATTATCTTGTACATAAATAAACTGATTTGGTTGTTTATTTTTTATTTATTTTATTTCTGTTTGTTTTAGTTAGATTTTGATTGATTTCAATAAAAGAAGCAAACTTTTGGTTGCATGGAGAGCATCAAAATTCTGGTTAACAAAAATCCTTGATTATAAGACTGTGTACTATTGATTTATCTGAAAGAATTTCTTCTAGTTTAGTAGTTTTCCTAAATGGCTATGAACACATTGAAGTCCTACTTAATCCTTGTAAAATAACTCAGGATCAAAAGGTCTGGAATACTATTTCGAGGCTCCATCCATCTCACATTTAAAAATGTCTTAGGGGGTGACAGCAAAAGACCCATGGAAAGGAAGCAGGGTAAACAGTATATTATATTTAAATTATCCCATGCCAAGAATTGAAAGCCAAAAGGCAAATAAGAGTAAAAAATATCCTAAGAAAGCAATGTGTATCAGAACAAAGTACTGAACCATATGAGTACAAAATTGCCAAAGTTCTTCTCCGTCCGTGAGCTGAAAATTAAATACATCTCTCACACAAAAGGACACTATGGATAGAGGAGCCTAAATAAAAAATTCAGAAAGAAAGGCATGTAGGAGGACTCAAAAAGGACAAAAGTCCAAAAGCACAAAAAGTGCAAAATGGCATGGGAATGAGGAATAAATGATTATTTCTGTTTACCATATGTTACAATCCCGTGGTGTTCAAGCTGGAAGCTACCTGAAGACAGAGGTAAAAAATGAAACTCATATTCCTGGCCTCAAAAGAGTTATCTTGACTTTGAAATCTTGGTTTCCATTTTCCTAAATTGGACTATCATCAATGATTAAAAGTACATACATTTGCCATTTGGGAAATCCAGACATATAGAAGAATTCAACATGTTGGTTTTACTGTCAAACAGTCTGTTACTTAAGGAAGAAATTGTCCAGAGATCTGGGTTCACCAGGTAGTCACCAATTGTTGCAGCTGCAACTATTTTCCCAAATTTTTTAAAATGTTGGACCCTCCTTTTAATTTTATCTTTCTCAGGAGTGTTTGGATTGCTGAACTTTGTTTTTTCCCTCTGCTACATTTTGGATTGTTTGAAGTTGAATTGAGGTCAACTATTTTTCTTCTTTTCGGGAAGTTGTTTTTTGTCTGCCGATGCTTTGGACTGTGGAACTTGAAGTTTGATTTAAAAATGATTTCCTTCATCGTTGTCGGAAGTTTATTTATGTCAGAATTGGGGCAGTAGTTCTCTACGCGGTCGCCGTTGCAGAGGGTAAGTAATGAACTTCCCGATGGACAGTTTTTATTTTCACCGATGCGCTTTTATTTCATTTGTTTCTTTAGACTGTCGGCGTTTTTATTTTATCACGGTCGGAGCATCAGCCTTCTATGTCACCACCGTTTCGGAGGACAGATAGAGAACGAGTCGATGGATATTTTTTCTTTCGTTGATTACGGGGTTTTATTGGTTCAAACTTTTTTGCTTTGCGATGATTTTTTGTTTTCGCTATCAGAATGTTTTTGGAAAATAGTCGGAGTTCTAGTCTAGAGCGATGGCGCCGTTTTGGAGGCTTTGTTGTTTATCTCACCGACACTGCGGAGATGCTTAGTTTTAAACTCATCGATTTGTAGTCATTAAAGTTTCCAATCGCTGAAGTTTTCATTTGATTGCGGAAGCCGTAGTCTAATTGTTTTTCGTCGTTGCGGCTTTCTAGCAGACTATTCTGCCAACGCATTGTGATTAGTCCTTCTGATATCCGATGCCTGTACGATAGTTTTTAAGGTTTTATTTTGCCGATGTTTTATTTTGCCGTGGAACCCTTAGTCTGTATGACTTCCGCCGTTGTGGTTCCTTGGTGAACTAATCGCCCGATCCTTAGTTATTTCGCTCGTCAATGAAGGTTTTTTCCCGTTGACTTTTTTTTTCACCGAGAGGTCTATATATTGGGGTGGGGTATTATTTTATTATTACCCTTGTGAACTCACCTCTGCTCCATCCTCACTGTTCAAACTTAGTTGTCAGGATTTCGTTCGTTTGGAGTGCTACCGTGGAATTTTCGGACCATCACGTCGACTGCAACTTGTTTTCCAGGTAGGCCAACCATGGTTTCTCCCCTCTCTTGATTTTATGAGTCATTTTGGGAACTAGGGTTTTCCTCTGGTTGGGTTTCCCGTCGTTTGGTAGTTGTCCATCTAAATATGAATTTGTATCCTTACGATGTGAGATATCAGTTAGTTTCACAGTATTTGCGGTGGGGGGATTTTCTTGAGCCTATTTGTAAGCTGTTATGGAAGCTCGATCCCGGTCCAAAGGTTTAGGTAGTTGGTACAGACAAGCGTTACATTTTCTACACCGAATTTTGTGGGGTTGTTTATGGCCAACCGGGGAATTTTCAATTTTCACAGGTGCGTCCCCTAGTTTCGAGAAAGGGTGAGGGGTTTTCAACATTTTGGTCGAGCTGGGATTTTCACATTATTGTTTTACAATTAATTTGGTGGTTCATCTTATGCAAAGAGTTTGAATGCAGTTCGTTTTAAATGATGCATTTGCTATCAGAGTCATGTTTTAGTTGCAGACGGACTTAGAAGTTTAGACCCAATTTGCAGAAGTCCTTTTGCCTGTTATTTTCTATTATGCATTAATATTCTGATAGTTTATTTGTTGAGAATTCATATGGAAGAGGTAAATGTTTTAATACAGTTTTTATTCATTCTTAGAACACTAACTAAAAGCTCCAATGGTCTAAGAACTTGTTTGGTTTATGATAGGGTAACTTCTTGAAAGGATATATGTCTAAAAGACAAAAGAGGAAGGATTCTGTTGCTGAGGGAGAACCAGATGTGGAAATCATTACCAAGGTGGAATACATTTATGAAGATACAAGAGCTACCACTGGAGTAGAGCCAGATTACAAGTGGGGTGAAATATACTGGATGATTGAAAATCAAAATGTGCCTGATGCAGGGTTCAAAGAACTGACTATATATGCAAACATCGAGAAATCTGCTCTGATGAAGGTAGCCACTAGACCTAAGTTGTTCCCATGCTCCGAAGTGATCGACTGGATCCTGCCTAGGGAAAATGTTACCATGATGATCTTAGAAAATACTTCCAAACAGGGCTATGCTACATACAGTCTTGGTTATGTCTCACTGGCATATCACCTACCTCCTACTCAAGTATACTTAACTGAAAGTTGGTTGAAAGAGATAAATTTGGACCTAGTTGAGACAGTCAAAAGAATTATGATACCAGGAAGAACTTTCGAACCAATCCCTCAAGGGAATATGCAACAACCACTCTCAGGAGACCCTATAGATTTATAGCATTGATGCTGAATAGAGTTTTTGGGAGGGCTCATGGAAAAAACTTCAAATTGGGATGGATACCAATCATTTTCTATGTGGCCACTCAGACGACTATATTCAATTGGGCAAACATAGTGTCCAATAGCCTCTCAGCCTGCATATCTTCAGCTTTGGGAGGGGTTTCATGAAAGAAGTCGGAGTTCTATATGAGCTCTATCTTAGTGGACTGTATATTATGTACCCAGTCATTTCCAGCTCTAAGGTGTAATTGGGACAGGGACAGGACCCCTGTATACACTACATACAAACTATTTTGGGCACACAAATATTATAGCCACTACAAAGAGATATGTGAACATTTCATTATGTCTTTGTACACTTTAATATTCCTGACAGAATGCAACTGCATGTTTGAGGAGGCATTCAAATTCATTAGGGAACATGGGAATTACTATTTGACTGAAGAGGGAATTTACATCAGAATGTATGGTTGCTCTGGGGCACCTTCTCTACTCCCTAAGTATGCCATTGATTATGTGGTACATAAAGAGGTAGTTAGGCAGGTATCTCTTGATGGTGTAGGAAGATTCTTGTTTGAACATAAGAAGGTATCATATCCTGCCATACCTTTCTGGCTAGGAAGTTACAAATTTTCAAAGGTCAAACAAACTACCGAATTCATATAGGAATTGGAGCACTTTCATTTTTGGGAGATAAAATTCCACAGGAATGACTCCCAAAACAAGGTTGCAGAGCATTGCAAAGAGGCAAATGTTCACTTTGAATACACAAACTTCTGGGACAAGGATGAAGAAATCTTCAGAAATGCAAAGAATATGACTGCGTTGAAGAAGAGATTTAAACAAAAGATCACCATTGTGGGTGGTAAGGGCAAAATCGCAGAGAAGAAAGCTAAAGAAGAAGAAGCCAAAAAGAGGGAAGAGGATGCTAGGAGGCTAGAACAAGAGGCAGAGAGTTGGCTCAAGCTGAAGAAGAAGAAATAAATAAAGCCGAAGAAGAAGCAGCAAAGAAGGAAGAGGAGGAAAGAAAGAAGAAGGAAGATGAAGAGATGAAGAAAAAACAAGAAGAGAGTGAACGTCTGAAATTAGCAGGAGCTAAGAAAGACCAGCAAACTACTGACCAAATAGATACACAAGTAGCACAGGATCATATAGATCAGGGGCAGGGACAAGATAATCCTGATGCCAAGGAGCCTGTTGCAACTTCTAGCAGCACTCAAGAACAGGTTGTTTTTTCTGGTTTGAATTTGATACCTTTTATGTAGAAAGAAGGAGAAGAGGTCCCTAATTTCAGCACCATCTTCTATGGCAAGGAGAGGAAGAGGATTGTCAAGAGAACTAAGAAAAAGGTCAAAACAGGAGGACAATCAGGTATGATGATTACCGATAAAAATTTGGTGCATGGGACAGATGCAGATCCAAGACTAACAACCAGAGCTGGGGTGGCATTAACCCATGCCACTGAAGACAATGTGGATAGACTTATGACAGACCTTGAGAAATCAAGGAAAAATGCAGCACAATTAAAGGAAACTTTAAAAAAGGAGAGGGATGAAGGTTATAAGCTGAAAAGGAAATTTGAAGACATGCAGAATGAAGTGAGGACTTCAAAGGCAAAACTCCAGACTCTGCATGCAAACAAGATGACCTTAGAAGTTTTCATGGAGAGAACAGAAAAGGATGCTCAGAATAGCTTAGCAGAATTACAGAGGCTACAACTAGAGTATCAGGTGTTGAAGACAGAGAAAAATGACCTCAAAGTATCATATGAAACTCTGAGTGCAGAAAAGGACCAGCTACAGAGAAAAATTGCTGAGTTGGACGCACAGAAGGCCACTATAGAAGAAAGAGAAGAGCAATTTCAAGTGCAAGTAGCAAGTTTTGAGGGACAGATTGCTTCATTAATAGTATCATTGAAGGATGTCAATGAATAGAAGACTGATATCCAACCTTTGAAGGAGCATGTACTAGCTCAACGAAGAAGAATTCACCAACTACAAAAGTGTATTGAAGAAGAAAGATGTAAAATCTTACAGATAGATAGCAGGTTGGAAGAGGTCTTGGACACTACTTCATATTTTGTAGATAGATCTCAAGATATTTTGGAAGTCCGAGCTGGAAGGATAGTAAGGATAGAAACCAATGAAGAAACCCCTGCAGAGTTACCAACTAAAGATCGACATAGCTTAAAGCAGGATTATGACTTATTAGAGTTTACAATAAATATAGCAGAGGAATTCAAGAAGACTGTGAAGAAAACGAGAGGAGCCTGTACTGAATACTGCAGAAGGGTGCTGGTCACCTACAACAGATACCAAGTTGCTGCAAAGCAAAGACTGGATGCATTACCAGAACATGAGTTGTTCATAGAACAACTACAGAGCAGGTACCAGGAAGATGAGCAGAAGATCCAACAAGTCAAGGATCTAGATGAGCAGATCTTGAAGAATGCAGTAGCTCATGCAACAGTCATCATCCATTTACTTGAAGATCAGCTACGCTTGAGTCCAGCAAGAATAGAGGTGGTTAAGAATCAGGCTACAAAGTATGAGATCAACATCCGTTTTCTTGAACCCTCAGATTTTGAAAGCATAGCAGTGGAGGCCCAGGCATGGAAAAAGTTCATTAATGATCAAGCGGGGCCCTCTTCATAAAATTGCTCTATTAAAATTTTCTTTTAAATGTAATATATTGTATAATGAATGAGCACTCACTACGGGACAAAAGTTTGGATTGAAACATTGGGGAAGCCCAAAAGTCACTTTGGGGCAGCCCAAAAGTTTTGCATTTTTGTATAAGTATAGGAGAGTTAGATGTAGAGGAGGACTTTTTCCCAGATAGATTTGTGAGATTATGTTGTAAGAAGAACTATTTCCTTTTGCAATAAGAATTACAAGTTTCCTGTTGGAGAAAGCTTGGTGGAAGATTTCAAATGTTGTGCTATGGATTTGCTGAATGTGAACTATTTCATTTTCAGCTATTGTCCATTAACTGTGAGATCGCTCTAACTCTTTGAACCTATGTTCTTGTTATGAATGCGCTCTATTTTATTCTATGAAATTTCCACTATGAGTAATGAAGGCTTTTCATAAACAATGAGCTATCTTGTTGTTCATATATCTATCAATGTTCATGTGTTTTGAATTAAGTAACAGCTATTTGTGATTTTTCTTAATGCATGTGCAGAAATACATTACTCATTGATAAATGATAATATTGCTCCCTAGGGATAGGTTAGATAGTTATTTTAGTTTCTTGATGTGTGTGGTTTAGATGCGAGTGAGTTAAGGCGAGAGGTAAGAACCTGCGCATCACATTGTGACCGCTCCTCGTATTCTCTATCAATCTTCATTCTTAGATAGGCACTTGCATATCATACTTAAATTCAAAAAACTAAAATATACACGGTGGACCGGGCCATAACTGGTAAAACCTTGTATTTTGTTATTTGACCTACGGTAGCCAGACCATAAACCGGACGAATTCCCCATACCAAATAGTAATGGGCCAGTTGGGAACGTTTACTGGGGAGAATCCATAGATGTTGTTACCTGCGAATTTCCAGGCATCAATAGTTTTTGGTGCTAGAAGGAGGGCAACCAGTGCATGGCTGGCCAAGGAAACCCATTTTCTTGAGATTATTCCACCGGTGACAGTTCTAAAAGCAGTTTGTTTCCCAATCCAACTCCGGAAGAAAAGGGTAAAGAGCATCTGTATTCTATCGATAACAAAGTAGTTGATGATTTGAGAATATTTACTAGGGCTTATGTGAAGAAGATTGGAGGATTACCAATTATCCCTGCATTACCCAGAAGAAAGACTGCCCTATATTGGAAGACGCAGTGTTTGTTGAATATTTTGAAGAATTAGTAGAAACAGCCTTATAGGAAGTTGTTCAACCTCTAAATCAGTTGGACCCAGATAGACCGTAAACCGGACGGATTCCCCATACCAAACAATAACGGGCTAGTTGGGAACATTTGCTGGGGAGAATCCCTAGCTGTTGTTACCTGCGAATTTCTAGGCATCAACATAATCACAATAACTACACCAAGAATATTGAACCAAAGGAACCAGTAAAGTGCTGGGAATGTAATCGAAAGAAAACTGTTAGCAACATACATACGATACAGGAGGAGATGACTGTTGGTGATCTAGCAAGGACAATGCCCAAGATCAATGCAGCACTAAAAAACAGGCAGGGAGACTATCAAACTTCCATGGTGGAAGTGGAAGGTAAGCTGAGTCAAATACCTATATCTATTTTAATTGATCCAGGGGCTAGCTTAAGTTATATTTCTCCAGATTTATTAGAAAAATGCAAGTTATCAGTAGAAAAATTTGCAAAGTCATGGTTGGTCCAGTTAGCTACTGGCGCAAAAAGAAAAGTGATTAGTTTTGTTAAGAATTGTACTGTAAAAATGGATCATTTTGAAACCTCTGTTAAGATTAATGTACTACCTTTAGGTTATTATGATATGTTAATTGGTATGGAATGGTTAGAACAACATAGGGTAGTCATGAACTGTTTCGATAAAACTTTTACTTGCGTAAATAACGATGGAGAAATAGTAAATGTAAAAGGAATCCCTAGGAAAACAGCGATAAGACAGATCTCTGCTTTGCAACTTAAGAGAGTTGTTTGGAAAGGTTGTAAAGCCTTTGCTGTAACAGTAATTAATAAAGAAAATACTAATAATAAAGATAAATTAAAACTGGAATACATTCCAATCTTGAGGGAGTATTTAGATGTATTTTCGGAAGAAATTCTGGGACTGCCTCCGAAGACGGAGTTAGACTTCACTATTGAGATAATACCTGGTGCACTGCCCAGCTCAAAATCCCCTTATCGGATGAATATACTGGATTTAAATGAATTAAACTCATAGTTAAAAGAAATTATTGATAAGAATTATATCAGACCCAGTCTGTCTCCTTGAGGAGAACCTGTTATTTTTGTTAAGAAGAAGAACCGAACTCTATGATTATGTATAGATTACCGTCAACTAAATAAAATGACTATCAAAAATAGATATCTGTTACCCCATATAGATGATATGTTTGATCAGCTACATGGAGCGACTGTATTCTTGAATATTGATTTACGATTTGGTTACCACCAGGTCCGAATCAAATATGAAGACACCTTTAAAACGGCTCTTAGGACATGATATGGTCACTATGAGTTTGTTGTTATGCCATTCGGGCTTGCTTATGCCCCAACTGTCTTCATGTGTTTGATGAATAATGTAATGCGTAAGTACCTTGATAAATTTGTGGTCGTATTCATTGACGACATTTTAATTTACTCGAAGTATGAAGAAGAACATGCAGAGCACTTAAAAATTGTTTTATAAGAGTTACGAGAACATCGGCTCTATGCAAAATTCAGTAAATGTGATTTCTTTAAGGATAAAATACAGTACCTAGGTCATGTAGTGATGAAAGAAGGGATCTTTGTTAATCCTGAAAAGATAAAGGAAATCAAAGAATGGCCAGTCCCAAAAGACGTAACTGGCATATGATCATTCATGGGGATTACTGGCTATTATCGAAGATTTATCAAAGGGTTTTCAAGAATTGTAAATCACATAACTTCTTTACAGAAGAAAGGGAAGAAGTTCGAGTGGAGTCAAAAGTGTGAAGATAGTTTTTAAAAGTTAAAATCATTATTAACCACCGCACCAATCTTAAGAATTGCTGATCCTAATAAAGACTTTATAGTATTTAGTGATGCATGCAATGACGTTTCAGGTGGAGTTTTAACTAAGGAAGGACACGGCATTGCCTATGAGTCTAGGAAGCTGAATATTCATCAGAAAAATTATGCGACCTATGACTTAGAATTATATGTTGTTATACATGCCCTAAAAATGTGGCACCATCATTTAATTGGAAGAAATTTTATACTAATGACAGATAATAAAGGGTTAAAATATTTGTTGGATCAACCTAAATTAAACACTAGGCAAGCTAGGTGGCTAGCTTTCCTTAGCGAGTATGATTTTGAAATCCAACATATTAAATGAAAATAAAATAAGGTTTCTAATGCTTTAAGCAGAAATGCAAAACTAAATTTTGCAGCAGCAATCAACACCTATAAAACAGATTTAGAAGAATAGCTAGAAGAAGCAATAAGATTAGATGAAAATTATCAAAAATTACAAGCAAAGGTAAGGGAAAATTTAATTGAAAGTTGAAGTACAGGGTATAGTCTAAATGAAAAATGATTATTATTATATAAAGATAGACTATACATACCTAATGTACGTAAGATTACGTTGTTGATTTTAAACGAAATTCATAAGACTCCTTATTCAGGACATACTGGTTATCAGAAGACTATAACCATGTTAAGAAAGGATTATTTTTGGCCAAACATGAAAAATGAACTGGCAGAATACATTGCTAAGTGCTTTAAATGTCAATAAGTAAATATTGAACGCCAACATCCCGCCGAGTTACTTCAGCCACTACCTATTCCTAGCTCGAAGTTGGAGATAATCATCCTTGATTTTATTACAGGACTACCTAGAAATCAAAATTTAAATGACTCAAGAATGGTATTCGTCGATAAACTAAGCAAGGCAGCTCATTTTATACCTGTAAAAACTACTTACAAAGATGTGAATATTGCTGATATATTCCTAAAACAAATTTTTTCGTTTACATGGAATACCGAAAGTAATAATTTCAGACAAAGACCCTAATTTTACAGGCAACTTTTGGAAGTCTTTGTTTAAAGGAATAAATACCACATTAAATTTTAGTACCAATTTACATCCTCAGACAAATGGACAGACTGAAAGAGTGAATCAGGTATTGGAAGATCTGCTCAGAATGTATGTAAAAGAATAGCTAGGTAAATGGGAAGATTACTTACATCTGGTAGAGTTTGCTTACAACAATCACTACCAAGCTTCAGCAAGATATAGTCATTTTGAAATTTTGTATGGCAGGGAGTGCAATACCCCCATCTCATGGATTAATCCAGTTGACAGGTTAGTAGTAGGACCTGAATTATTAAAAGAGATGGACTTAATTGTAAAACAGGTGCAAGGTAACTTGAAAGTTGCGCAAGATTGACAGAAAAGTCAAGCAGATCTTAAACGAACTCAAAAGGAGTTCCAGGTTGGTGAACATGTCTTTATCAAGGTGAGGCCTAAAAAGAGTTCTCTGAGATTAGGAAGTTGTGTTAAGTTAACACCTCGATATTGAGGACCTTTTGAAATACTGTCCAGAATAGGACAGGTAGCATATAAGTTGGCCTTATCGCCAAATTTGAAGGTTCATAATGTTTTTCATATTTCTGTGTTAAAAAAATACGTACATTATGCTGCTCATGTTATTAACTAGAATGATTTGCATGTGGATCCCGAAGGAGATTTTCTGGTGGAACCAAAGTGTATCCTCGAAAGGAGGAAGATCTTGCTTCGAAATCGCACCATTGGTCAGGTGAAGGTGCAATGGAAGCACCTTAGTCCAGAAGAATACACCTGGGAATTGGAAATTCATATCCAGGATGCATATCCAATTATGTTCTATGGCAATTTTGAGGACACAGAATAAATAACATCAAGGACGATGTTATAAATTAAGGGGGTGTGTATGTCACATGCCCCAATTTGCAAAACATTTTATGTTTTAAGAAACATTACGTTATATTTTATGTCAAAGTTTGTAATTAATGACCAAGTGGGGTCAAGGATAATTTAATGTAATTGCAAAATATTTTATTAATAAATAAATAAAATATGAGACAACAACTTAGGAAAGCTATTAAATGAGGGTTTTACTGGTCACTTGATGGAGGAGGTTGGGTTGAGAGCAGATTGACATTTGTCAGCATCCTCAAACTACTTCTAGTTGTTGCAGGTGGCAACTTCCTGATTTTTGTGGTCATGATTCCCCAAGAAAGTGGAACAAGAGAAGGTGGCTCATTAAGTAAAAACTGACCCAAAAGACCTAGGAATGCTAATAAAACTTCCCATTGAAGACAGTTGAGGCTGCTCATTCTGGATTTGTGATCATTTTGATTGAATGAAGTGCACAAGAGAATTCAATGGATGGGACTAGCTGAAGTATGTTTTGAGTGGAAAAGTGTTGAATACTTGAACTAGTGCATCTATTCTAAGCTGAGTTCATACTGTTGTATGCAGAACTAAATTTCTATTGAACACTCAGTCGAGTTGCAGAGGATTCCTAGACTACATCTCTCACCCAATACTTCTACCAGGTGGACCAGGAGACAAGCTCGGGGGTCCTGATAATTGCAGTCCAGATTTTCTCCAAGCGTTGGTTGGGAGGAACAAGTTCCTTAAGCTGTTGTCACCTCATCTATATTTCCAGGTTCTACTTGTTTTATTCAGTTATCTAAGTATTTATTGTTATCTGAAAAGTTTAAGATTAATCAATGATATGGTATACTTCTGTTCTTATTGCTGCTAGGGTTAGTTAGGAGAAATGTATATGCTGTGAAAGTTAGTAAGTTCTGAACTAGCTAGATTAGGGTAAATGAGTAGAAGAATTTTTTATTTAATTGATAAATAGAAAGAAAATACCTAAACTATATTTTTCCACACCTTTTATAAGGTAGTACTCTAGTACAATAGGTTAGTTTATTTTCAAATAAAGAATTCAAATGAAGTATGTATGCGTATGAAATTGTTAATTTCTACAGGTTCATTTGTATAAATTGTTTGTATGTTTTCTTTTATACCTTTTTATTTAGTTAGAGTATTTAAAACAAATTAAATAGAGACAGATAGGAAAGAGCTAAGGGTATTACACACTAGCCTGTGTAATGAATTACACAGTAAATCAATATTAATATTATAAATCTAATATTTTAATAATAAACAGATAATATAGAAACAGGAAATTATCATAATTAAGTTTTAACTTAAAAGGAACAGTATACAAGGCTAAACATTTAACAAATTAACTCATCTAAGTGAAAATACAAACTAGGGTAAACCTAGAACTAAATACTAACTCTGTATTTATCTTAAGAAGAAGTAGGGTTTGTAAAGTAACCTATTTAAAAGAGTTGTTCTTCTCATATTAAATTAAATTCAAAACATATCTACTCTATTCCATACAACCATATGCATCAATTAGATGACTGTATGGAGTTACATGCTAATTCCATGAGTAATTATAAAAATAAAATAAAATAAAAAAACTAACAGTATATTTACAATCTCAGAGATTATAGAAAAGAATTAAATTATTCAGCCAATATCTTCCCTCTATTTCATTTTCTACAGAAATCATTACTATTTTTAATAACTAATTTACTATTTAAAAACCCCCACGGTAAAAAAAAACCCTCAGAATATAATTTACATAAATAAAACAATTAACTAATATTCTACTTAACCCAAACCTCCAAGAGGTTATTTACAACAAGAATAAATAAAGCAACCAAGATATCTATACAATTATATTATCAAAACAAAGTTATAATACACCAGCTTGAAGCTGAAAGTAAACTTTTAAGACCAAAAAACTGAACAGAAATAGTCTCGGCCCTATGGCCTTTTTACATTACCAGTCAAGGCTTAAAAGCCTGATTAAAAGTATCATCACTACGAACGATTTCACAATAGACAAAATAGTTGTCTCGGCTATGAGATCCCTTCCAAAACTTTGCTAGAACAGCTACTAGGGCTTTATAAATTTTAAACCCATCATCTTATAACGGCCCCTGGCCAATCCAAGCTCTTACATTGCAGTACATCACAACCGAGCTGAAATACCTTTAAACCTATGAACTCCTTTAAAAAAAATTAACACTATAAACCACTGTAGGAGAACCCCAGTGAAACCGAGGCTTACTAGGAGAATCAATTTGGTGGAGTCCCTTCTCTTTATGATTTTCAAACCTAGGAAACCCTTTAGACTGCAACCTGCAAAGGTTTGAACATGAAAGAAATAAGTTATGACTATTACTGATAATAATGAAAGAAACTAATTTGAATAGTACAATATTGTTAAGATAGAAAATAATTTTCTACCTGGGCATTTGTCATCTATCGTTGTCATTTAAAGATGAGTTTTAAAAACCCTATCCACCTCTTTCGAAGACGACGAGCTTCAGGGGGCACCGTCAAGAATATTACAAGCACATAGTGCTCACTTCCAAACTCTTAGCTACCTTTCATGGAACGACGGGAAAAGACAAATACCACACCGAGAGATAAACAATAAAAAAAAGAATTAGTTGAACCCTAGCCACCTTTGGGAGAACGATGAGCTTAAAAGAAGCACTGTAGAAGAAATATGCAGTTCACAGAGTACAAACCGAGTCCCAAACCCCATGTTGGAGCAGAGGAAAATTCCACTTACAGAATGGACTGTGAAGACTTCTAAACTCTACCTCCAAACTTCAAAACGACAGTAAACAATTCTTGCCACACCACAACAACCAAGAAGTCATGCTCACCTTCTCTAGTCTAGATATCTTCATCAAGTTAAAAACTTGAAGGTGATGTTTCAATATTTCAATCCACATTCTTGGTGTTGGGTTCCCATCTTTGTTTTGTTTTGAAAATTTTTGATACATGATAAATCTATGTTTCTAGGGTGCATGGATATGGTGTGTGGGTATGTGTATGATATTTTTGAAATAGGAGGTAGGGGTATCTCAAGGGTACACAAAAATTTTAGTTTTTATATATTTGAGAAAAATAAAAAATATGAAAATAAAGATTACCAAAATTTATGTAAATCAACAATATTAATGCACATTCATGTAGATTCAGATCATTCAAATTATTCAATAATCCATCACTTGACAATAAACATTGGGCATAGATTAGAAAATATTGTTCATTATCATTGTACAATATCAGGTCTTAAACCAAGTACATAAAAAAAATTGCCAAGTGCATTTCCAAAACTAAAATAGAAAAAATAATATAGATGGGTTCTCAAGGAAAGTATTCTACTTTTGCATCATCATCGTTGCTTCGATGCTTAGTCAATAGTTTATTGTGTCTTTCAACATATTTTCACAATAGAGAAAGAAGTTGTTTCCATGGTGCATAAATTTAAGTGAAGAAAATAAATATATGAAAGTGAAATTTGAAGACTGAAGAATGGTGAAAACGCTGAGAAAATATTGTTGTAGCTGAAAATTTGAGCACCATATGGAGTTTAACATTTAGCCTCTTCAATTTTGGTTGATATCCATGAATTTTGTGCAAGAAATATGAGACAAAAAAACCATGATGCTCTTCTTCTCTCCTTAATTGCTAGTCTCTTCAAGCTAAGAATTGAAACATAAAGTGAGATATTAGTTTGGGTGTTGTGGTTCATAAAGGGGACTACAAGCCTAGAAAGTGATGTGTACTGGTTTCCAATTGGTCCCACATTTATCATACATTTTTGTATTATGTACTTTATTCTTGGGAAGTCAAGCCTAAAGCACCTGTTTACAGGGTATGTTCCTGATTTTTCAATAAAAGTTATTGAGTGTACCTTGCGGTGTGTGGTATGTAAGTGTATGCTAGGGAATGTACATGAACAAGCACATAGTATGGGTTACACGTAATTGTACTTGGTTCATGTACCCTGGGTTGAGTATTTATACCCCTTACAACATAGCAATATTTTATACAAGATAAACAATGGTACAATGTAAGGAGTTTGTAGGGATTCACTTCCCCGCCCTACCTAGGGAGGGAGAACAAACATCTCATATTAACCTCATAGGCCAGTAAGATGTAATAAATTTCTTGAGAAGATAGACTATTGTTTGTAGTTTTGGGAGTGAAGATATCCATGTAATAGTGTGTGTCTATCTTGACTCCTATAAAATCTCTTGATATCATCAGAAGTCATATACACCTTTTAGACTAGATGAAGCCTAAGGAACCATGTCTACAAAGAGATATGCTCTTGAAAAGTTACACTCACAAAAATGTGTGGAAAATCCTCTTTTTTCCCCTTTTTTCCCACATGAGTAAAAATACAATCAATTTTACTTGTTTGGCGAGTCTATGTTTATGTCAAATAGTCAAGAACCTTGGATTTGAAAGAGAATGACCATATCCAAATAGATTTGATTCTATGGAACCATCTGGTCTTTGCATTGCTTTCTCTCTAAATCTGAGCTTATCAATCACATTGATTTTTAGTCATATGTCATTATGCACATCATGAATTCCATAATGGTTAATGTCTTTAAGATCAAGCCAAACCTCATCTTTCCAAACTAGTTATGCTGAATAGATAGGTGTTTTCAAGTTGTTTCCTGTATTGATCCTATTGATCAAGTTCAAGTAGGATTATTGGCATTTTCTATGATGATTAATTTCCTAGATAGATCACTTTAGAGTACCAATCATCTTTATCTGCAACCACACATTACGCCATTGTAATAGATCTTTTTTGCATAATTTTCTTGCTCATCCTTGGGGTATAGTTCAAAATGCGACCGAAAGTCTAGAAACACTTCATGATGGAGCACAAGTATCATCATCGAGGAATTTCAATAGATTTAAGTGTCTTATCCACTGTGAAAATGCATAAATCATTGTGGGGAACTATTCATCTTCAAGTTGCGGAGATTTGATATTATGGAACTATTCATCTTCAAGTTGTGTGTGTGTGTGCACATACACACACACATTCAAACCTTCAAATGAATATGAAAACCATTGCATGACATTATTCCTTATTTCTAATAGCAATAATACCCAAGACTATGCATGACCCTTATGTGCAGTAATCTTAAATGCAATAAACACACCTTTCTCATGGTAGTGTAATGTTTCAACTATTTACAACATATCATTAAAAAGAAGGGAGCTTTTTTTTTAAATGAAATGTTCAAGATGATTGTTGAACAATGATCATTATACTTGTTAGAGGGGTTTGTAATTGGTTATCAACATACCTTTAGTTCTAGAAGCACATAATTATTCCTAGTTGTCAAATAAAAATCCTCTATGATAAAAGGACATACAAATAATAAAAATAGTGTCATCAAGTAACTTTACTTGATTCAACCAACACAAAATCAACCCAATAATACATAAATTATGTCATTGCCAAAGTAGGGGGCGACTTAAAATAGAGATTACATCCCAACTAGATAACCCTGCAAGATCGTGTTTGTAATTGTGTGGTCAATCAAATCTCTTGCCATAAACTACTACCAAGTCCTATTATTTTCTAAAATATTTTGTCCATGGGTACAATAGCTAAAACATATACAAACAACTTATGTAAGGTCATTTCAATGAACCCTTTATTCACTTTTATGCAATATATACAACCAAAAAGCCTAAGTTATACAAATATTTATCTAAAATTACTGAAATTGTTATGTGATTATGAACAAGCTCTTCAAAGAAACCAATTTTAATTACATATATAATTTGTCCTAATAGCTAATTAAATGCTAATTTATTATACAACATACTATAGCCTAATAATATAACAATACTTTGCTATGGAGCTTTAATTAATGTCCATGTGACCTAATATTTTCTTAAGTGGATTTTGTTTTATTCAACTTTGCCCTCGCGGATTATTAGATATATAATCTAAATAAGAAGAATCTCTTAAATAGCATGTATAAAAATTAAACATTTTTATTGTGAAAAGAAGTTTGTGATTGAGGCCGAATATGTAAATCAAAGAAACTTACATATAGATACTTCACAAAGCAATTTATTTGAAGAGCCAATTAACCATTAAACGAATGAGCATGTTGAAGTTCAAGCTATTAATTATATTCCAATACCAAAATACAACTCCAACCAATAGATTGCTCATTTTTATCAATCCGTGTTTGATCTACAAGATGAACAGTTTATTTTGAGACAAAAGTTACATCAGGATCCAATATATATCTATACATCACACTTAAAGATGATTCTATTGTCAAAAACTCAATGTGTACATTTTTTAATAATAATAATAATTTATTTTTAAGGTCATCGTCAAGCGAGATATCAATTTGGTTTATGAGACTTCTTTGTTTCTGGGACAAGGGACCCCTCTCTGCACAGTGATTTAACTAATAAAGTCTACAGAGGTGTACATACACTATCTCTCTCTGGATTTGAACGTGTAACCTCCTAAAAGGAAACACATGCTATTAACCATTAAGCCCACTCATACTATACTACTAAAGTTTACATATGTATTTTTTCTTATTTTGATGTAATTACTATTCTTTGAATATTTTAGAAAGATTATCATGGAAAAGTACATGCACATACTATATATAAAGAGGCACTTGCAAAATTACTTAATTTTTTAGTAATTTTAATTTCTTATATTTTTTTACTTTTTACCTTCTTTTTTTTAAATAATGTTATAACAAGCTTTATATGTATGTTTGATGGTAGGATCACATGATCCTAACCTAAATGATGATGATAACTTTATTGATGACCCAAATCCATGATGTATTATTCATAAAGTTAGTAGAAATACTAATAAAGAATTTATTATATTATTTGACTCTGACCTAGAGTGTTCTATGCAAAGGTACAACATTTTGGTCAATATACTAGGGCGATTGCAAGTATGATTTTATTTTTAATATGTCTAATTTATCATATCCAATATTTTTTAATTTTATTTAATCTTATATTAACATAAAAGAACAGTTTTGTGTGTGTAAGAGTGTTGATGTATTTGTAATTTTGGAAGATATTCTGATGTATATTATCATTGTATGTTGTTGTACCCCCATCAGAGATGTGTTTCCCTTCTTTTGGGATGTCATTATTATATATGGTCCTTGAGCTACAACCTCCGTTGTAAGACAGGGAAGTAACCCCCACTTTAATATAATGAAATGTATTTTTGGAGTCTCCCTAGGTGAAGTCGGACCTCCTAGGGTAGGTAAGAGGTCGGCCTAGTCAAGTTAATAGGCCAATCACTTGATGTGTATAAATAGGGAGGTAGCCTCCCTCATTTGGACACACACTCACTCACTCAAGTTCGCATGAGGAGAGAGAGAAGAACACGGAGGAGAGAGAGAGAGAGAGTTGCATAATACTTCTTCTACTTGGGTTTTTCCAACTTGTGATATTGTTTTAGTGATGGAACTATTATGAGGAATTTTGTGGGGTTTTCTCCTTTATGGTTTCCCTGAGGAGAATATTTATGCCTTGTGTATCTTCTCTATCTTATGCATCTTGATGTGATTGTTATTCTTTCAGATAAAGATCCTAATTAATTTGAATAAGATTATAGCCTCTATGAAAGAAGGCACTTTGTAGTAGTGGAAACTAGGGCTTCCTAGTTCAAGTTCTTCTCTCCACATATCATCAAGAAAAGAGGGCTAGTCAAACTTGCCCTAGGAGGGTGCATCTTCTGGTGGAAGCAAAATCAAAATTGAAGAAGTTTCATTTTGGACCTGGACACTAGTGCCGAGAGAAACTAGGGCATCAAGTTTCGGAGGCTTCCCACCTCAGGTTTCAGACAAGGACCTTACTAAGCAACTCACCTCAAGGAGGCGCATATTATATCCAGACAGAATTCCAAAATTCCAAGTTTGGAAAATTAGGGTTTCTCTTACAAACCTAAGTCAGCCAGCTCTGGAATCAGATTGGACACCTCAAATTAGTAAGATCTAAATCATTGTTATTTCCATTTGAGGTTCTCATTTCAAACTGAATCATCATACCCAGCTTGAGGAAAATCTTGGGGAGTTGATAACTTTCGAGCATGGAAGTACATGATCTCCCTGATCCTTGACAAAAATGATTTGGATCATTTTATCAGTAAGGAAGTTCAAGATCCAAAGGGAGATGAGGCTAAGGCTATTCATAAGAAGAATTTGGTTAAGGCCAAGAGGATCATTGCAGATTTTATTAAGGATCTCCGCATCCCACGTGTGTCATCCTTGAAGTCACCTAAGGAAGTGTTTGATGCTTTGAAGAAGTTGTTCAAAGGAAAGAACAACAATCTGAAGATGACATTGAGGAACCAACTACATAATGTGAAGATACATAACTCAAATACCATGCATTCCTACTTCACAAGGGTTGCTCAAATTAAGGAACAACTTGAAGCAGTCAAAGAGAATGTAGAAGAATGAGAAATTGTTATGACCACCTTGAATGGTCTCCAAAGATCATGAGATTCATTGATTTAAGGAATATGTGCAAGAAGGAAGATGATCTCTTTCAACAGACTTTGGGAAGAATGCACACAAGAAGAATCTCTGCTCATAACAAGAGAAGAAAAGATGGGAGAAACTAAAGATCAATATCTCACAGATCACACCAGGAGAAATTATAGAAAGAAGGAGAACCACCATCACAACAAGAGGCAAGACCATCACAAAAAAAAGACAAAAGACGTCCAGAAAATATCCTTCCAATATTCGATGCTACAGTTGTGATGAGAAGGGACACTACTCCAGATATTGTCCCAGGAACAAATACTCCTTCAACAATAATTCCAATAAGAAAAGACACCATGTTCACACCACTGAAGATGATGAGGAAAGAAATAAAATATTCAGAGAAGAAATGGATTATTCTTCAAGTTATGAATAGTATGTCCCAATCTCAACACTGACAGACACCATCTCACATGGAATCAATTATTGACTTGTAGATAGTGGGGAATCCAAACATATTATGGGATACAAAGAATCATTTCTCAATAAGTCTGAGCATGAGTCACCTCACAAGGTGAAGCTTGGGGATGATCATCAATTCCCCATAAAAGGAAGTGGAGAAGCTTCATACAAGATAGATTCTAGTAAATATTTAAACATGAAAGACATGTTATATGCTCAAGGATTGAAGAAGGATATTCTCTCCATCTATGCACTAGATGCAAATAAAATAAGAGTTTCATTTGTAAGTGGCCAAGTCCTAATGTGGTCAAAAGGAAAGACAATCGATGATACAACGATAATTGGACAGAAAGAGGGAGGCTTGTACAATTTGAAGGGACAACCTAAACAAGAATTAGTTAATGACTCAATAGAACCAAGTGAACTATGGCATCAAAGTCTTGCACATGTGCACTACAAAGCACTATCAATTGCAAGAAAAGCAATTTCAAGATTTCCAAAAATCCATGCAAAACATGAAATCGTTTGCAAAGGATGTGCACAAGGAAAGAATGCTAAGAAGACTTTTCCTAATGGTGAAAGTAAAGCAAAAGGAATGTTGGAGATAATACACTGAGATGCATTTGGTCCCATGTCATCTAGAGTACTAAGAGGATATGTATACTATGTTTCATTTATAGATGATTTGTCTCGTAATACTTGGATATATTTCTTGAAAGGGAAAATGATGTATTCAGTAAGTTCATGGAATTCAAAGCCTTGGTCGAAAACCACATTGAAAGGAAGATCAACACTGTGCAGTCAGATATTGGAGGAGAGTTCACCTTAGAATAATTCAAGGAACTTTACGGAGAATCTAGGATTAAGAGGGAGTTGAACACTCCATGCAATACTCAATAGAATGGAGTTATAGAACGAAAGAAAAAAAACTATAATGGAAGCAGTGAAAGCAATGCTACATGACCAAGATATTCCGGTGCACCTTTGGCTAGAATAAGTAAGGACAAATGTGTATGTACAAAACAGTACTCCGTATCAAGTACTAACAAAACTATTGAAGAGGATTTATCAGGAGAGAAACCAGAATTCAGCTATCTCATTATATTTGGTTGTCTAGTGTACATACACATCCCAAAAGAGAAGAGGACCGAGCCCGGTCCTTCTAGGAGGAATGGAATATTCATAGGATATAGTGACACTTGAAAGGCCTACCAAATATACTTCTCAGGATTTAAGAATATCAACATCAGCAGAGACATCACATTTAACGAAGACTCAGTATACTCCAGATACAGAAAACTACCTATTGAAGAGGTCGAAGAACCTGAAGGAACTAGAGTCTGAGATACAAAAATGGAAGAAACAACTCCAGAAGACCATGAAGATCATGACAAGGAAGAACCATAATAACTAGTAGAAACACTTAACGAGAAGAACTCTCACAAGAGAAGACCAACATGGGCACAAGAGATATTACAAGATGCATAAAGGTATGGTGCTCTAGATGGGATGCATAGAGAAAGGAAAAGACTTAAACCATATAACAGCTATGTGGCCTTGCTAAGTGACATCATTGACAAATAACCTTCCAACTAAGAAGAAGCAACATGAAAGAAAGAATGGAAAGATTCCATGGTTGAGGAATATCGGTCGATTATGAAGAATGATGTCTGGGAGATAGTCATGAGACCAGAAGGGGAGTTTTTTGTGACTTTGAAGTAGATCTACAAGATCAAGCATGTTGCAAATGGTAGTATTGAAAAACACAAGGCAAGGTTCATGGCATGTGGATTCTCATAGAAAGAAGGCATAGACTAAGGGGATACATTCGCACCCATAGTGAGATACACTTACATCAAATCTATACTTGCATTGGATGCAGTAATGAAATGGAAGGTACACCAAATGGACATCAAGACAAAATTATTGAACGGTGCAGTCGAAGAGGAAGTGTACATGGAGAAACCACTAGGATTTGAGACACATGATAGGAAAAATCATGTGTGCAAATTGAAGAAAGCCTTGTACATATTGAAAAATGCACCGAGGACATGGTACGATAGCATGGACAACTTCCTGATGAACTTAGTATTTACTAAGAGTAAAGCGGATTCCAACCTGTACTTCAAGGTTGGAGGAAAAAGACCGATGATGCTTCAGTTATATGTTGATGACCTTTTCCTAACAGGAGAGGACGAACCCATTGTAGATGTAATGAGGAAACTTTCCGTTGAGTTCGAGATGAAATACCTAGGGATGATGCACTATTTCTTAGGTATGGAGGTGTGGCAGAGTGAAAATGGGAATTTCCTTAGTCAAGGAAAGTATGCAGTGGACATTTTGAAGAGATTCGAGATGTTGTACTATAATTTGATATCCACACCTATGGCATTGAACTTGAAGCTATTGTGTGATGATTCATCATAATTGGTCAATGCCACGATGTATAGTCAAATGAATGGTTCATTGATGTACCTGATGAATATGAGACTTGAAATATGATTTATTATGAAACCACTAAGCTAGTTCTTAACGGATACGAGACATGTTCACCTGATTGTTACAAAGCATGTATTGAGATACCTGAAGGGTATAGTTGAGTATAGGTTCATGTATGACACGAATCAAAATATTGACCTTCATGGTTGTGTTCATTCAGATTGGGAAGGAAACACCACTGATAGGAGAAGAACTTCGGGATTATGCTTCAGTTTGGGATCTTGCATGATCTCCTGGTTTAGCAGGAAGCAGTCCTTGGTGGCACTGAGTACAACCGAGGTAGAATATGTTACATCTTGTGTAATAACTCAAAAATTCATAAAAATTTAAAATTTTTCATGTGACATAAAATGCCAAATGTCAATGCTTATGAACCATTAACTGTTAGCAGATATTTAAATAGTTTGAAAGAGAAATGAAGATTACTTCTTTTATATGGTTTTGTATAACTTAAAGGCTTATCTTAAATACTGTGTTATTACTTTTTTAACATAGTAGTTGCAATTTCCAGAAATTAGAAAAGAAATCTGACTCTTACTAATGCTAAGTATGTTATTGTTTTATTTTTTCAAGTAGGGAGAATATCTTAGGTGTGATCAGGGCTTACTTAGCTTATAGATAATGCAATGGAAATGATGGTTCTTTTTACAGGTTCTAACAGGTGAGCGTTGTGTTCCAGTAAAAAAAATATATCTAGGTCAAGAAAGATACTTCACTAGCATAAATATGATGCTAGTATTATAATGTTTAATTTCAGCTTGCCTTCGTAAGAGGTAACATTGACCTTATTAAAGTCGTCAAAAATCCCTAAAGTTGTTTAAGCAAAACTGCATACGCATGGATTAAAATGCATGGCCAAATTACTATCAAAATGAAATCAAATCAAACTAGATGATTAAGATTATTTCTAAAGAATACTCGTACTTTTGCTTGTAGTAATTGTGATCTAAAGTTTAAATAAGAAGAGATATGGTTTGCAGACTTATGCTTAGATCAGTCAAAGGAATTTGGAGTTTGGTTTTGATTAAAATCATTTGAATCTTTTTGTAAACATGAAAGAAATACTCTACGTTGATGAACTATAAAATTTAGTCTATCTTGTCCAAGAGTTTTGTTTTCTAAGGGCTCTTAAGTCATCATACTCAGTTGAAATATTACCAAACTTACCCTTACCCTAGGGTTCTATAATTAAATGTTTTCTAAATAAATAAACAAAAACTATTTTTACTCTTAAACTACTTTACTCAATATTTGGATGTTAAAATTACAATTGAGACTCTTATATAAAGTATATGGACTGCACTTACTTGTATCCCCAACTACACAATGCATTAAGAGGGTTGGTCCAAGGTTCCCTTAAAATTTGAAAGAATTCTTCTTCAAACTTCTACAGATTTTACTTTGAAGTCTTTTTATTTGTATCTTACACCTCATTTCCTAGTGTACCTTTTTACTATAAACTACACTTTTACACAAAGTTGTTTTGTAATTCTCTTCATATATGGTTGTTGGTTTATATAATATAAAAGATCTTATAATTGCTTTGGCCCTAGTCAAACAATTACTCTCCAACTTCAAAATTCAAATGACTACTTCAAGAAATTATTAGATTTCCCTTTTCAATGTAGTTTATTATTAAAGGTATGTTATTAACTTATATTTTATAAAATAAAGTTAGCAAATACTACCCTGTCTTGTCCAATAAGCAAAACCCATAAAAAAAGCCATTTCTTTAGTCTATGGTTTACAAACTAGGCATCGAAACGATCAAAGGGTATATTACATTATTGGCAATCAAAAATTACATTGTTTAAATGATTTATGATTTTGATTTGTAATGATTTAATTCAGATTGTAAACTGCATATTCAACTATTGATTTGCATCCACGAAGGTGAAAAGTTATGGTGGACACGTGGAAGTGTTTTATCCATTAGGTTAACGGTTGAATTAAGGGATTGTTCTAACCCTTTATTTCACATCGTGAGGGTTTCTTTGACTATGGTGTGGTCAAGCTGGGAGCTTGTGGCCACCATGGCTCTGTGTTAGCCTCCGGGTTGTAAAATTGTCCTCCAAAAGATGATGTGAGCTTGTCTCAGTAAGAACATATGGTGGGTTTCGAAGCTTGTTGACTGTTGTGAAGCATTGTGCGTGGAAGTTGGTTTCTACCTCCGTCTTGAGAAATTTGTGAGTGTGGTTTTAGTGCACGGTGACAAGGTGCTTCTGCCTCTGGTTGGTCTGGTCCCTTGGTGGTGTTTATTTCCTTTAGAACGTGATTTAGGGTTTTATGATGCACTCGGCATTTTCATAGTTTTCAGCATTACTCTCTGAGGTGCCATTGAGTTGGCTCCAGTGGCTTCACTTCCATGCCTTCTCCCAAATGACTTCTTTACCAGGTAACGGACCGGCAATGTTTGCGTTTTAGGAAGATTCTACATTTTTCAATTATATTTTTAAGATTATAATTGTTATTATTATACTGTGCAGGTTTCTCTCTGGATTTGGATGTTGAATGCTAGCACATCTCTTCAAACTTTGGACTTGTAAACCCTGGTAAGCTATGGTGGTATTTGAGGGTTTCTCCTGCACTTTATGTTATGGTGGTCGGAAATTATGGAATCTTCGTTGTGCTAGTTGTGGGCTCGGCCATGGTTTACTGTTATGTATTTGCTCCTAGTTTTTTTGTCTTATACTACTTTTAAAACCCTAGAGGTTGTTATGTGAAAATATTTAAGGTTGTTGCAGCCATGAATTAAGGGTTTTTAGTTGATCCTTTACGGCCTGGAAAGATGTAAAAGCTTTTTGATCTACATACTCGGATTTAAGCTGTGACACTACTGTTCAACCACTGGGTGGTTACTTGAAGTTTTAAGTGGTTTTTTTTTTGCAGGAAAAGAAAAGACTATCCATTTAGCAATTCTTGTAAACAGGAGAAGGGTTTTTACTTACTATGAAATGTAATTGTAATATTTTTGGTTTACGACTTCTGTTAAACTTGTATAATTCATTTTGATTAGGCTTAAGCCTCGACAGATGTTATAAAAGGTCATAGGCCATTATGCTTATTTCATTTCGTCTCTATTTAGTTTATTTACAGTATTATTTTAATTTAAATTTGCATTTAGGTATGAATGGTTTATAGTAATTTCACTATTTAATTTGTACAAAGTTATTGGATACATAAAATATTATGTTTCTCAAAAAAAGGTTATTATCATTGGGTAACCTACAGTTCTGTAATTAAATGGTTTTTCATAAATAAATTTTGCTCTCTATTTATTTTATTTTAAGTAATAATTATTTACAGCTATTATTAAGTTTAGAAAAACTCTGCTAGGGTATTTTAAAAAGAATGTAAAGGTCTATTTCATAGATGAATCCTATCTCTTGTAAAGCCTAGATGTTTCTTAAGGGTTGCAGTAAAACACATGTGCTTATAGAAAATAGTGTAGTTGTAAGCTTGAATAAATAATTATAATGACCTATGAAATACTAGCTAGGTTAAACCCTAAGTAAAACTTTTACTGATCCTATATTTGTTTATTAAAATTTATTGATTGTATTTATAATAAGTATTAATACTAGTGTTAATTATATAAATATTATAATTACTAGTGTTTATTATATAATCTACTCTTTCTTGTAATTAGATAATGCAGTTACTTTCAATAGGCAGAGCAAGTACAGCTAGATTCTTGTAAATAAATTACATAAAACTATAGAAGTAATTATTTGCACTTACATTCAGAGTTAATAAACAAATCTACTTATCTAAACTAAGAAAACATGCTGTACTAGAGTAATGCCTTATAAAAGGCGTGGAAAAATACAGTTTGGTAAATTTTCTATTCATCTTTCACTTATCAAAATCTCTATTGTTTAATCATAACCTGCTAATTACTAATTTTATCAATAAAACAAAATCTCTTTCTTCTCCATTAACCCTAATAAAATTACAATATGCATATCTTAATAAACTCTTAATCTTTTTATGAAACAGTAGATAAACTAGAATTTAACCTGAACAAGTTGAACCTGTCAAATGGATGAGGTGACAACAGCTTAAGGAGGTTGTTCCTCCCAACCAACTCCTAGAAAAAGCTTAGTCTACAATTTCTCAGGACCCACGAGCCTGTCTCCTGGTCCTCCTGGTAGAGTACTGGGTGAGAGATGTAACCTTGAGATCCTCTATCACTTTACTAGATATACAACAGTTTTTCATCCCTACTCAAAGCAATAATAACTTTAGCTTAGAGTAGCTGCACAAGTTCAATCTTCAGCAGTTAACCCCTCAAATTCACTTCAACAAGTTCCCTCCATCAAATTTCTCATGTGCACTTCATTCGCTCAGAATGATCACAATTCCAAAATGATCAGCCGCAGTTGTCTTGAATGAGAAGTTTTATATCAATGCCTAGGTCTTCTGGGTCAATTTTTACTTAATGAGCCACTTGATCCTATTCCACTTTCTTGGGGAATCATGACCACAATTATAGGGAAGTTGCCACCTGCAACAGCTAGAAGTAGTTTGAGGATGCTGCCACTTGTCAGTATACTCTCCACCCAGTCTCCTCCACCAAGTGACCAGTTAACACTCATTTAACAGCTTCCCTAAGCTGTTGTCTCATCATTTATTTATTTATTAATAAAATATTTTGCAATACATTAATTATCCTTGACCCCACTTGGTCATCAATTACAAACTTTATCATAAAATATAACATAATGTTCCTCAATGACATTAAATTGTTTTGAAAATTGGGGCATGTGACATACACAACCCCTTAATTTATAACATCATCCTCGATGTTATTTATTCCTCGTCCTCAGAATTTTCCTAAAATAGAATTGGATATGCATCCCACATATGACTTTCCAATTCCTAGGTGGCTTCTTTTGGACTAAGGTGCTTCCATTGCACCTTCACATGACCAATTGTGTGATTCCAAAGCGAGATATCCCTCCTTTTGAGGATACAATCCGATTCCACCAGAAAATCTCCTTCGGGTTCCAGCTGCACATCATTCTAGTTAATAACATGAGTAGCATCATGTACATATTTTTTTAATACAGAAATGCGAAAAACATTGTGAACTCTTAAATTTGGCGGTAGAGCTAATTGATATGCTACATGTCCTATATTGGACAGTATTTCAAAAGGACCACAATATCGGGGTGCTAACTTAGCACAACTACCTAACCTTAGAGAACTCTTTTTAGGTCTCACCTTAATAAAAACATATTCACCTACCTGGAACTCCTTTGGAGTTCGTTTAAGATCTGCTTGGATTTTCTGTCGATCTTACACAATATTCAAGTTACCTTGTACCTGTTTTACAATTAATTCCATCTCCTTTAATAATTCGGGACCTAATACTATCATGTCAATTGGATTACTCCAAGAGATGGGGGTATTGCATTTCCTTCCATATAGAATTTCAAAAGGACTATATCTATTTGAAGCTTGATAATGATTATTGTAAGAAAATTCTACCAAGTGTAAGTAATCTTCCCATTTACCTAGCTACTCCATTACATACATTCTGAGCAGATCCTCCAATACCTAATTTAATCTTTCAGTCTGTCCATCGGTTTGAGGATGGAAAGAGGTACTGAATTGTAACGTAGTATTTAACCCTTCAAACAAATATTTCCAAAATTTGCCTGTAAACTTAGGGTCTCGGTCTGAAATTATCACCTTCAGTAATCCATGCAACCGAAAAAATTGTTTTAAGAAAATATCAGCAATATTTGCATCTTTATAAGTAGTTTTTACAGGTATAAAATGGGCTACTTCACTCAATTTATCAACAAATACCATTATTGAGTCATTTAAGTTTTGATTTCTAGGGAGTCCCGTGATAAAATCAAGGCTAATTATCTCCCATTTCCAGCTAGGAATAGGCAATGGCTGAAGTAACCCAGATGGATGCTGATGTTCAGTCTTTACATGCTGACATTCTAAGCACTTAGCAATGTATTCTGCCAATTCATTTTTCATGTTTGTCCAGAAATAATCCTTTCTTAGCATGGTTATGGTTTTCTGATAACCTGGATGCCCTGAATAAGGAGTTTTATGAACTTTGTTTAAAATTAATAGCTTAATATTAGGTACATTAGGTATGTATAGTCTATCCTTATACAATAATAATCATTTTTCGTTCAAGCTGTACTCTCTACTTAAACTTTCTATTAAATTTTCTCTTACCTTTGCTTGTAATTTCCAATAATTTTTGTCTTGTTCTATTCCATATTCCAACTCTTCTTCCAAGTTTTTCTTATAAGTGCTAATGGCTACTGTAAAATTCTGTTTTGCATTTCTACTTAATGCATCAACAACCTTATTCTCTTTTCCTTTAATGTGTTGAATTTCAAAATCGTAGTCACTAAGAAAAGCTAGCCACCTAGATTTCCTAGCATTCAAGTTAGGTTGATCCAACAGATATTTCAATCCTTTATTATCTGTCATTAATATAAACTTCCTTCCGATTAAATGATGACGCCACATTTTTAAGGCATGTATGACAGCAGCTAAGTCTAATTCATAGGTCGCATAATTTTTCTCATAAACCTTCAGCTTCCTAGACTCATAAGCAATGGCGTGTTCTTCCTAAGTTAAAATTCCACCTAAACCATCATTGCAAGTGTCAGCACATACTATAAAAACTTTATTAGGGTCAGGAATTCTTAGAATTGGTGCGGTGGTTAATAACGTTTTTAACTTTTTAAAGTTGTCTTCACACTTCTGATTCCAATCGAATTTCTTCCCTTTCTTCTGTAAAGAGGTTATAGGATTTGTAATTCTTGAAAACCCTTCGATGAATCTTTGATAATAACCAGTAATCCCCATAAATGATCGAACGTCAGTTACGTCTTTTCGGACTGGCCAATCCTTGATTGCCTTTATCTTTTCAGGGTCGACGAAAATTCCTTCTTTAGTCACCACATGACCCAGGTACTAAATTTTATCCTTAAAGAAGTCACATTTACTAAATTTTGCATATAGTTGATGTTCTCGTAACTCTTGTAAGACAATTTTTAAGTGTTCTTTATGTTCCTCTTCAGAGTTTGAGTAAATTAAGATGTCGTCAATGAATATGACCGCAAATTTATCCAGATATTTATGCATTAAATTATTCATCAAACACATAAAAATAGTTGGGGCATTAGCAATCCCAATGGCACAACGACAAAGTCGTAATGACCATACCGGGTCCTAAAAGTTGTTTTAAAGATGTCTTCATCTTTGATTCGTACTTGGTGGTAACCAGATCGTAAATCAATCTTTGAGAACACCGTCACTCCACGTAGCTGATCAAACAGATCATCTATGCGGGGTAATGGGTATCTGTTCTTGATAGTCATTTTATTTATTTACATAGTCATAGAGTTCCATCCTTATTCTTAACAAAAATGACAGGTGACCCCCAGGGAGACACACTGGGTCTAATGTAATTCTTGTCAATGAGATGTTTTAACTGCGACTTAAGTTCATTTAATTCCAGTATATTCATCTGATAAGGGGATTTTGAGATGGGCACTGCACCAGGTACTATCTCAATAGTAAAATCTAATTCCCGTTTCAGAGGCAGTCCCAGAATTTCTTCTGGAAATACATATGAATATTCCCTTAGGATCGGAATATCTTCCAGTTTTAATTTATCTCTGTTATTAGTATTTTCTTCATTAATTATTATTATGGAAAAAGATTTACAGCCCTTCCGAACAGCTCTCTTAAGCTGCAAAGCAAACTTCTGCCTTACGGTTGTTTTCCTAAGGATTCCTTTTACATTTATTAACTCTCCATCGTTATTTATGCAAGTAAAGGTTTTATCAAAGCAGTTTAGGACTACCCTATGTTGTTCTAGACAATCCAATATACCAATTAACATATCATATGAACCTAATGGTAACACATTAAGCTTAACAGAGGTTTCAAACTGATCCATAGTTACTGCACAATTCTTAACAAAGCTAATTACTTTTCTCTTTGCACCAGTAGCTAGCTGAACTGACCATGATCTTGCAAACTTTTCAACTAAGAGCTTACACTTTTCTACTAAATTAGGAGAAATATAACTTAAACTAGCTCCTGGATCGATTAAAATAGATATAGGTACTTGATTTAGCTTACCTTCCACTTCCACCATGGAAGTTTGATAATTTTCTTGCTGGTTCTCCAATGTTGCATTGATCCTAAGCATTGTCCTCGCTAGATCACCAACAATCATCTCCTCCTGTATTGTGTGTATGTTGCTAACAGTCTTCTTCCTATTGGGGCAAACTGATGCATTATGCGGACCATTACATTCCCAACACTTTATTGGTTCCTTTCGTTCAAAATTCTTAGTATAGTTATTGTGGTTGTTAACAGATTCTTTATTTCTTTGATTATTTGGATTGGTCTATGAATTACTTTTGCTCCCTTGGAAATTTTTACTAGGAAAATTTCTGGTGTTACTATTCTTAAAATTTCTGTTAGGTACAAAACATTTCTTTTTCTGTTCAAAGTTATTATTTCTTTTGGCCTTCCAGTTGGTCATACTTTCCTTTTTACAATTCTGTTCATAACAGAAATTCACTTTTCTCATTGCTTCTTATAAATTTTTCGGATTGTCATACTCAATTCTATCTTCTATATGATAAGGTAAACAACTGAGAAATCGTTGTAACTTAGGTTGATTGTCTACAATATATGGCACATACCTCAGCAGACTTAGAAATTTACTATTTAGATCTTTCATTTTCATTGTTCCCAGTTTTAGCTCGTAAAATTCCTTAGCCCTCTCCTCATAATACTGTTCAAATAAAAATTTCTTCTTGAAATATTTCTTAAATGTACTCCAATTAATATTTTTCTCCCTTATACCTTTTACTTTTTTTAGGTCCTGCCACCAAATATCTGCTTTCCCTGTAAGATTATAAATAGCCATCCTGGACTTCAATTAATTAGAGTAGTTATAAATTTGAAAGTATTTCTTCATACCGGACAGCCAGGATTCTACCTCTTCTCCCTTCTCAGTTTCACCATTAAAGGTTGGTGGCTTGATTTTCTTCAATTCACCAAAGATTTCTTCGTAAGGTTTAAACTTTCTCTTCTTGGTATGATGATTATCTTCACTACTATCACTATTATATTGAAAATTATGTTTATGTGAATCACCATACACTTCAGAAGATGAGTTGTTTTCGATTTTAAATTGTTTAGTCTTTTTATCTTTATGATGATAACCCATATCTTCAGACTCAGTTCTTTTATCTTTTTCCTCATTATGAAATCTTTCCATCAAAATCTGATTTAGCTCCTCCTGAGCTCTCAAAATCCTCTGATTTTCTTTTTTGACCCGTTCCATCTTCGTTCTTAGTTCCTTTACTATTTGTAGTAGTTCAAAAGAATTATTAGTTATTTCTTCTCGTATAGGTTCTTTTTGAAAATTATTTCGTTCAGTGTAGGGAGACTCCTCATCCGCATATTCATCTAATCTATCCATACCTGTAGTTAACTTAGAAAACAAAATTCTCTAGAAATATCATTCAAAAGAAAATGGCATCAGTATACTTGTTTAAATTTACTGTTCCATTTATCCAAGTTGAGCTACATTCAGGCCTAGTGTCTGAACCTTGTTCTCTGATACCACATGTAATAACTCAAAAATTCGTAAAAATTTAAAAATTTTCATGTGACATAAAATGCCAAATGTCATTGCTAATGAACCATTAACTGTTAGCGGATATTTAAATAGTTTGAAAGAGAAACGAACATTACTTCTTTTATATGGTTCTGTATAACTTAAAGGCTTATCTTAAATACTGTGTTAGTGACTGTTTTAACATAGTAGTTGCAATTTCGAGAAAGTAGAAAAGAAATTTGACTCTTACTAATGCTAAGTATGTTATTGTTTTCTTTTGTTAAGTAGGGAGAATCTCTTAGGTGTGATCAAGGCTTACTTAGCTTATAGCTAATGCAGTGGAAATGATGGTTCTTTTTCCAGGTTCTAACAGTTAAGCATTTTGTTTTGGTAAAAAAAATATATCCAGGTCAAGAAAGATACTTCACTAGCATAAATAAGATGCTAGTATTATAATGTTTAATTTTATCTTGTCTCCGTAAGAGGTAACATTTACCTTATTAAATTCGTCAAAACTCCCTAAAGATGTTTAAGCAAAACTGCATATGCATGGATTAAAATGCATGACCAAATTACTATCAAAATGAAATCAAATCAAACTGCATGATTAAGAATATTTCTAAAGAATACTCGTACTTTTGCTTATAGTAATTGTGATCTAAAGTTTAAATAGGAAGAGATATGGTTTGCATACTTATGCTTAGATCAGTCAAAGGCATTTGGAGTTTGGTTTTGATTAAAATCATTTGAATCTTTTTGTAAACATGAAAGAAATACTCTACGCTGATGAACTATAAAATTTATTATGTCTTATCCAAGAGTTTTGTTTTCTAAGGGCTCTTAAGTCATCATACTCAGTCGAAATATTACCAAACTTACCCTTACCCTAGGGTTCTATAATTAAATGTTTTCTTAATAAATAAACAAAAACTATTTTTACTGTTAAACGGTTTTACTCAATATTTGGATGTTAAAATTACAATTGAGACTCTTATATAAAGTATATGGACTGCACTTACTTGTATCCCCAACTACACAATGCATTAAGAGGGTTGGTCCAAGGTTCCCTTCATAGTTGAAAGAATTCTTCTTCAAACTTTTACAAATTTTACTTTGAAGTCTTTTTATTTGTATCTTACACCTCATTTCCTGGTGTACCTTTTAGCTATAAACTGCACTTTTACACAAAGTTGTTTTGTAATTCTCTTTAGATATGGTTGTTGGTTTATACTAATATAAATGATCTTATAATTTCTTTGGCCCTAGTCAAACAATTACTCAAGCCAACTTCAAAATTCAAATGACTACTTCAAGAAATTATTAGATTTCCCTTTTCATTGTATTTTGTTATTAAAGGTATGTTATTTACTTATATTTTATAAAATAAAGTTAGCAAATACTACCCTATCTTGTCCAATAAACAAAAACCATTAAAAAATCCATTTCTTTATTCTATGGTTTACAAACTAGGCATCGAAACGATCAAAGGGTATATTACATCATTGGCAATCAAAAAATACATTGTTTAAATGATTTATGATTTTGATTTCTAATGATTTAATGCAGATTGGAAACTGCATATTCAACTATTGATTTGCATCCACGAAGGTGAAAAATTATGGTGGAAACGTGGAAGTGTTTTATCCATTAGGTTAATGGTTGACTTAAGGGATTGTCCTAACCCTTCATTTCACATTGTGAGGGTTTCTTCGATAGTGTTGGGGCCGAGCTGCGAGCTCGTGGCCACCATGTCTCTATGTTAACCTCCGGGTTGTAAAACTGTCCTCCAAAAGACTACGTGATCTTGTCTCGGTGAGAACATATGGTGGTTTTTGAAGCTTGTTGACTGTTGTGAAGCATTGTGCGTGGAAGTTGGTTTCTACCATCGGCCTAAAAAATTTGTGAGTGTGGTTTTAGTGCGCGGTGACAAGGTGCTTCTGCCTTTGGTTGGTCTACTCCCTTAGTGGTGTTTATTTCCTTCAGAACGTGATTTAGGTTTTTATGAAGCACTCGACATTTTCATAGTTTTCAGCATTACACTCCAAGGTGCCATTGAGTTGGCTCCAGTGGCTTCACTTCCATGCCTTCTCCCAAATGACTTCTTTACCAGGTAATGGCTCGACAATGTTTGCATTTTAGGAAGATTCGGTATTTTCCAATTATATTTTTAAGATTTTAATTGTTATTATTATACTGTGTAGGTTTCTCTCCGGCTTTGGATGTTGAATGCTAGCACATCTCTTCAAACTTTGGCCTTTTAAATCCTGGTAAGCCCCGGTGGTATCTGAGGGTTTCTCCTGCACTTTATGTTATGGTGGTCGAAAATTATGGAAGCTTCGTTGTGCTGGTTGTGGGCTCGTCCATGGTTTACTGTTATGTATTTGCTCGTTTTTTTTTCTTATACTACTTTTAAAACCCTAGAGGTTGTTATGTGGAAATATTTAAGGCTGTTGCGGCCGTGACTTATGGGTTTTTAGTTGACCCTTTACGGCCTGGGAAGATGTAAAAGCTTTTTGATTTATAGACTTGGATTTAAGCCGTGACATTATTGTTCAACCACTAGGTGGTTACTTGAAGTTTTAAGTGTTTTTTTTTTGCAGGAAAAGAAAAGACCGTCCATTTAGCAATTCTTGTAAACAGACGAAGTGTTTTTACTTACTATGAAATGTAATTGTAATATTTTTGGTTTACGACTTCTGCTAAACTTGTATAATTTGTTTTGATCAGGCCTAAGCCTCAACAAATGTTATAAAAGACCATAGACCATTATGCTTATTTCATTTCGTCTCTGTTTAGTTTATTTACAGTATATGATTTTAATTTAAATTTTCATTTAGGTATGAATGGTTTATAGTAATTTTACTATTTAATTTGCACACTATTATTGGGTAAATAAAATATTCTGTTTCTCAAAAAAAAGGTTATTATCATTGGATAACCTACAAGTCTGTAATTAAATGGTTTTTCATAAATAAATTTAGCTATGTATTTATTTTGTTTTTAGTAATAATTATTTACTGTTGTTATTAAGTTTAGAAAAACTCTGTTAGGTTTTTGTATTTTAAAAATAATGTAAAGGTCTATTTCAGAGATGAATCCTATCTCTTGTAAACCCTAGATGTTTCTTAAGGGTTGCGGCAAAATACTCGTGCTTATAGAAAACGGAGTGTAGTTGTAAGCTTGAATAAATAATTATAATGACCTATGAAATACTAGCTAAGTTAAACCCTAAGTAAAACTTTTAGTGTTCCTATATTTGTTTATTAAAATTTATTGATTGTATTTATAATAAGTATTAATACTAGTGTTAATTCTATAAATATTATAATTACTAGTGTTTATTATATAATCTACTCTTTCCTGTAATTAGATAATGCAATTACTTTCAACAGACAGAGCAAGTACAGCTAGATTTCTATAAATAAATTACATAAAACTATAAAGTAATTATTTGCATTTACATTTAGAGTTAATAAACAAATCTACTTATCTAAACTAAGCAAACCTACTGTACTCGAGTACGGCCTTGTAAAAGGCGTGGAAAAATACAGTTTGGTAAATTTTCTATTTATCTTTCACTTAGCAAAACCTCTACTGTTTAATCATAACCTACTAATTACTAAATTTATCAATAAAACAAAAGCTCTTTCTTCTTCATTAGCCATAATAAAATGACAATATGCATATCTTAATAAACTCTTAATCTTTTTCTGAAACAGTAGATAAATTATAATTTAACCTAAACAAGTAGAACCTCTCAAATGGATGAGGTGACAACAGCTTAAGGAGGTTGTTCCTCCCAACCAACTCCTGGAGATAGCTTAGTTTGCAATTTCTCAGGACCCCCGAGCTTGTCTCCTGGTCCTCTGGGTAGAGTACTGGGTAAGAGATGTAACCTTGAGATCCTCTATCACTTTACTGGATATACAGCAGTAATTCAGCCTTACTCACAGCAGTAAGAACTTCAGCATAGAGTAGCTGCACAAGTTCAATCTTCATCACTTAACCCCTCAAACTCACTTCAACAAGTCCCCTCCATCGAATTTCTCATGTGCACTTCATTCACTCAAAATGATCACAATTCCAAAATGAGAAACCTCAGCTATCTTCAATGGGAAGTTTTATATCAATGCCTAGGTCTTTTGGGTCAGATTTTACTTAATGAGACACCTAATCCTATTCCAGTTTCTTGGGGAATCATGACTACAATTATAGGGAAGTTTTCACCTACAACATTTAGAAGTAGTTTGAGGATGCTACCACTTGTCAGTATACTCTCCACCCAGTCTCCTCCACCAAGAGACCAGTTAACACTCATTTAACAACTTCCCTAAGCTATTGTCTCATCATTTATTTATTTATTAATAAAATATTGTGCAATACATTAATTATCCTTGATCCCACTTGGTCAGCAATTACAAACTTTATCATAAAATATAACATAATGTTCCTCAATGACATTAATTTTTTTTTCAAATTGGGGCATGTGACAACTTACTTATCTAGTTGTGAAGGCAGTATGGCTTCAGAAGCTATTATCTTATATGTTTGATCTCTAGTTAGAGGCGACTTGTATCTTTTGTGACAACTAGAGTTACATGAAGTTGTAAGAGAACCCAGTGTTCCATGAAAACTTGAAGCATATCGAGATAAAGTACCACTATATTTGAGATTTGGTGCAGAGAGAAGCAGTGAATCTCTAGTACATGGAGAAAGACGAGTAAATAGCCGATGTGTTGACCAATATGCTAACTAAAGTGAAGTCCGAGTACTTCAGAGAGAGACTTGGTGTGATCCAGAATGAGGTCCCTAGAAAGAGGGAATGACTAGTTCTAACATGATCGGAGACGCGGGTTATCCTTAAACGTAATAAGTCCTAGAATGCTCCCATGCTAATAAATAACAAAATACCAAAAGATGCAGATGCACTAGAATGATATCTCACATAGAAAGAGATACATGTTGTCCCCAAATGTAATTGGTATTGGCATAGAACGCAGGTTGTCCTGGGGCGTAATCAGTCCTATCAGGTTATCATCGGATGTAATTAGTCGTGGTGTAGAACGCATGTTATCCTTGGATGTAATGATTCCTATAAAGTTATCCTAGGATGCAATCAGTCCTAGTGTAGAACACAGGTTATCGTTGGATGTAATAATTCCTTGAGGTTGTTCTCGAATGTAATCAGTCTTAGTGTAGAACACAAGTTATCCTTGAACATAATCAATCCTTGTGTCTTTCCTTATTGGAGATGATGAGAGGTCGTAAGGCACTTGGTGTGCACCTAGTAGATTCTCACATAGTGGAATATGCAAGTTTTCTTGGTGACATAATGATTCATGGAGTGCTCCTATGTTGGTAGAACACAGGATAACCATGGAAATATGTAATGCACTTGGTGTGCTCTTAGTATATTCTTGAATAGTGGAAGACGTAGGTTGTCTTGGTGACATAATGAGTCCTGGAGAGCTCCTATGATGGTAGAACACAGGTGGTTTTTGGCATGCATCTCGGTTCTTCTCCATGTATCATGATGAGGTGAAATGGATATGATGAGATGATGGTAGGAGACACAGGTTATTGTAGTGGCAATGTAATAGACAGTACTGGGTTGTACCTACACAATGGCTTACTCGTGGATATGATAAAGACCTATATGAGGACTAGGACTACACCTAGCATGAAATAGGGATGGATCTATAGAAAATTTTTATGAAATATAGATCCGATAGATGTCATTATTCAATGATCGACAATAACAAGACTATGCCAGTAGCTACGATGATGACATGGCCATATGTATTGATGACTATGGTGAGAGAATACCTTCCTAGTTAAGAGGGAGTGTTGTTGTATTTGTAACTTTGGAAGATATCCTGATGTAGTATATTATCAATGTATGTTGTTGTACCCCAATCATAGATGTGTTTCCCTCCTTTCGGGATGTTATTGTTGTATATGGTCCTTGAGGTACAACCTCCATTGTAAGGCAAGGAAGTAGTCCCTAGTTTAATATAATGAAATGTATTTTTGGAGTGTTTGTTGCTGAAGTCGACCCTTCTAGGGTAATAGGTTGGAACAGTAAAGTTATTAGGTCAGTCACTTGATGTGTATAAATAGGAAGGAACACTCTCTCATTTAGACACACACTCACTCACTCAAGTTCACATCAGGAGAGAAAGAAGAACAAGGAGAAGACAGAGAGAGTTGCAGAAGACTTCTTATACTTTGGTTTTTCTATCTTGTGATATTATCTTAGTGAAAAATATATTCTGAGAAAGTTTGCGGGGTTTTCTCCTTTTTGGTTTCCCCAAGGAAAACATTTGTGTCTTATGTATCTGCTCTATCTTATGCATCTTTCTGTGCTTGTTATTCTTTCAGATAAAGATCCCAATCAATCTGAATAATATTAGAAAAACTAGAAAGGAGTATATGAGATATCTTGACCAAACTATGGCTAGTAAGGTTAATGATCGTAGTAGCCACATAACACCACTTATTATGTCATCACATCTCCCACCAACTACCAGTCACATAGCCACTATATTAGTTTCCTTCTTGTATCGTACTCACATCACATCATCCTCTCTCTCTCCATCACTACTATGCATGTCTTTGATGCTCGTAGTGAAACTTTTGGTGGTTCACATGACACCCCCTCCCATGGAACATTAGACCATTCAAATGTTTGAGGAGGTGTTCCTCATGGTGTCCCCATGCCTAGGTTGTATGAAGCCTTCATGGATATTTACATGTTAAGATCACTAAGACACTAACCATTGAGATTCTCATGGACAAAAACTTGATCCTATTGAAGCAAGTAAAACTCCCTAGTAACTATTAATGTCTTTGTCTCCCATAATGCTATATAAATGTAGTCCATTTTAATCTTTTATAATATACTAATTTTATTTTTTTACTAGTTTGTGATGTAGGGTCATATGGCCTTGGTCGAGATAGACAAAACTGAGGTGAATGAAGTCATATAGAGGATGGTAGGAAACCTCCAGATGATTGCAAGTCCAAGTAGTCAACGAGAGGTAGTCATGGTGATACCGACCAGTTGTGGTCGATGGAAAATTATCATTCAGAGCGATTGGTTGGGTCGTAAAGATAGGAAACAAATTTTAGTCTAGCAAGATGACTAATAGGGTAGAAAGGGTCAAATACAATGTTGACCAATGAGATAGAAGAATTCTAGATATCACATCCCCTTCAGCCAATCCAACCAATGGGAGGGGATATTAACCAAATTTGAGCTTCCTTATTTCGTCCCATGGAAATATTATGAATTTCATAGCATTTACAGATACATGTGCAGATGCATAGTAAAAAAAAATCAGAAATAAATTGATCTGCACACACACAACAAGCATGCTCAAAGAATAAGCATCACGTGCATCAAATAAAAATGTTTCAGATTGAAACACGTGAGAATACTTATCTTTATCTAATGCATATCCAAACAATTGGTTGTGTAAGAGCAATTTTCAACCCACCCATAGGAACTATGTACAACATATACTATTCCTACTAAGAGGACACCCCCAAGCTGGGATATGAGGCCTCCAAGGTGAAGGAAACACCTACAGGCTTCTCTCTCTCTCAGCCCAAGACCCGTTCTGCACTCTCTGCCCAAAAAAATGCTCATACATTTATCTACAGGGATCTCACTCAACCGCCAAATCCTTGGCTACCACAATACCTACCCCCACACAATATCCTTTTATGTTCAACCATCCCCTTCACTATTCCATGTTTATCTTGGGTGATCCACCTTGACAGGTGCTTCCAGTGCATGCATAAAAGGAGGAAAATCTTATTTCCATTGTTGGAGAACTGCCTATAGCCTCAATTTGTAGATTCCCAATCATCTATGAGTAGCAAAACTCAATGAGAAAGGGTTCATATCTTTCCCACCCTCTTTGCTAACTTACAACCATTGATTTCCCCTTCCAAATCTGCAAAATTTGTCCCTAAATTCAAATTTATAGGTTACATAGTCTAGTAAATGATCATGAACAAAAATGGAGAGCTATGCATAGTGTATATGTACATGAAAAAATGAGAGAATGGGGTTTGACTCCAAGGGATTTGATAAAATGATGAAAAGACAACTAACGTAACTTTTGACCATAGAATAAAGGTATCCTAACAATTTTAGACTAACTTCTGGCAGCTCGAAAAACTGTCACAAAAGTACAGTCAACCCCATGCTTCAAAAAGTACATGAGGTGACTCATCCCACCAACCTCACACATGCATTCAATGATTGGAAATAGTCAAAATGAGGTGATTGGATCAACTGTCACAAAAGTGCACTTAACCCCATGCTTCAATAAGTACATGAGGTGACTCTTCCCACCAACCTCACACATGCATTCATATATTGGAAATAGTCAAAAGGAGGTGATTGGATAAACTGTCCCAAAAGTGTAGTCAACCCCATGCTTCAATAAGTACATGAGGTGACTCTTCCCACCAACCTCACACATGCATTCAATGATTGGAAATAGTCAAAAGGAGGTGATTGGATCACTTAAATCACATGGTAGAATTTGGATGAGTTCCAAGGTTGAAATTTGGCAGCAAGGATTAGTCTCCCATGGGACCCCTTTCCTATTTCCCTCTGGTGGAATCATAGCTCCTCTAGTTTCTCTTTACATAGACATATTTGACCATTTTATTAATTATGAAACATAATATTTACATATATTTTGAGTTAGTATGAATCAAACCATACTTTCCAAATGAAAATATATACATCATACATACCTAGTCATTCACTAGTCGGGCCTTAGCCTTGAGCTTTGCACTAGGATTCCAAAATAGCATATTTAAATAGTTTACATGATTTCATTCATTGCATTACAAGGGTCAAAGTAGGGTTATTATACGAGATTAAATTTTATGACGATGGAGATCAACCGACAAGATTAAAGTTTAAGACGATGGACATTGTAGAACGCCAGATGGCAGGCTATGCCAGAAGGAGATATATGCAAATTTAATGGAGGAGAACCATATCAAGAAGAACCAAGAGGATTCTAGATGAATATTTGAATGAGATTTTGAACCAAGAAACATATATAAATACCAGTTTGTGACCATAAGACAGGTTGTTGTCCATGAGTGTAGAAAACCACCCTTCCTTGTGAATTTCACTAAGTGGGGAGAAATGTAGTTGATTTTGTATACAACGAAACAATATCATCTATGAATTGTTATGTCATACTTGTAAAGTTATTCAAATTAATACACATCCATAAATATTGGAATATGTTTGTGTGTGTGTGTTTGTGTGTCTACTGCATTATGTTGTGCACCTTGATTAAAATACGACCAAGGTCACGTCTACATCACTTGGTATTAGAGTAGGAGTATCCTACATTAGAATTGTAGTTGTGAGTGGGGTAGTGGTGATTCATTTAGTTGAGCAAGGGTAAATGGAACATATGGGTGTTAATGTATATGGTATAGGACAAAGGCTGCGTGGAGGCACAAATGTGACTATTGAGCATAAAATGTTTAAAGAATGTGTGTAGACCATGAGAATTTTAAAAAGTGAACTAGAAGTTGTGAAAAAAACATAGAAAATAGGAATTGGTATTGAAACCCTTGACCATAGTGATGAAGAGGTCGAGTTAGAAGAAGCAAATTTTCTTGAGGATAAAGAGGAAGAATCCCCAGGATACAAACCCTTGAAATTATTGTTTGAGATGAAGAGTAGGTTAAAAATGGAGACATCTACCTACTCAAGGAGTACAGACCATAACGAGTTGATAGAATATATAAGAGAAATGGAAAATCACTTTGATATGGAGCAGATAGAAGACCCCAAAAGGGTAAAGGTTGATTTTTTGAAGTAGAAAGGTCATGCCTCATTATCCTGGGAAAATGTACATTCTAACTGAGTGAAGAAGGGAAAATGAAAGGTAAAAACTTGGGACATAATGGTTTCCAAGTTGAAGGATAAGGTCCTTCCCACCAACTACGTGATTTATATGTTTAGGAAATTGCAAAACCTGCGACAAAAAGAACAAATTGTCCAAGAATTCATAGAAGAGTTTTATTGACTCTTCATTAGGTTAGGGATGACCGACTAGGGAGAAGAAGCAAATGTGAGGTACATGAATGGTTTGAAGTATTTCATTCAAGATGATTTGAACATGTCAAATTTCAGGATAGTCAAAGAGGCTTACCAGCTATCCCTGAAATCATAGGATAAACTGTCCAAGAAGACTTCAAATAGTAGAGGTAAGGTGACCACTCAAATACAAAAGTTCATTTCCTCTAGAGGATAGACTAGTGGAATGAAGAAAATGGAATCTCAGGAATAAATCAGGGAAGAGAATAGTACTAAAAACTCTACACCAGAATACCAAAGGGGAGGTTAGAACCCAAGAAGTTGTGGAAATTTTGGTCAAAGAGGTAATTTTGAAGGAAGGTGTGTAAACCAACCTAAAGCAGTCAACTACAAGTGTTAGGAACTAGGACTAGGCATATGAGTTCCTATATAACTTACGTATTTCAAGTCAAAAGGAGACCAAAAGTCAAGGAGATGGTGACAAGACTATTATGGCCACATGGGAGAGCATAGTGGAACTTATGGTAGAGGGATGCATAAATATGATGACTCGACAGATGTTGTTATAACCGATTTGATAAGAGGAGAAAGAACCCGTATAAAGGAAGTCTATCTTTCAAACAAAGGAAAAAATCTTGGATAGATGTTGTATGACCATTGTTGACGGAGGAATCAATAAAAATTTGGTCTCGATTAAAGTGATCAAAAAATTGGGATTAAAGTGCCAACCACACCTGAGTGCCTATCAAGAGACACGGATGCAGAAGGGACACCATGTTATAGTGACCAGGCAATTTGGGTTAAATTCTAGTATTGGCGATCTTTATGAAACGTGTTAAAAACATGATTCACATGGGCACATGTCATATGTTATTGAGGAGACCATGGAAATATAACATAAATATGGTGTATGATAGCCGCAGGAATACCATGACGGTATATAAGGATGGCAGGAAATTTCGACTGATTCCCTTAGAAAAATACCATAATAGCTAAAAAATTGAGAGCAACTACTAGGAGATAAGGGTTATAATGTGCTTAGACAAGGAATTTTTGAGGGAGGAAAAGAAGAAAAAATATTTCTTTGTAGTTATTCCAAAGGGTTTAAGCATTAACGGATCGAGGGGAGGTGTCACTACTGAACTCATATAGGTTTTGCTAGAATTTAAAGGAATAATGCTCTATGAGATGCCAAAAGGATTTCCACTGACCAAAAGTATATCACACTAGATCAAATTGATCCTAGGGTCAAGTATTCCAAACAAGGAACCACAAAAGATGACACTGATTGAAAATGCTAAATTGAACCGATAATTCCAAGAGCTATTAGACTAGGAAATGATCAAAGTGAACCTGAGTCTGAGTGCAATATAAAATATACTAGCACCTAAGAAAGGAAGGGAATGGAAGATGTGCACTAATTCAAGGTCCATCAATAGGATCACCATAAAGTATATATTTCCTTTTCCAAGAATAAATGACTTTATCTACTACTTGAATGGAGCAAGATATTTCACCAAGATTACTTGAAGAGTTGATATCACCAAATCAAGATTAGAGAAGGTGATGAGTGGAAGAAAAGGACTATATGAATGGATGGTTATGCAATTTGGGTTGACCAATCCACCAATTATGTTCATGAGACTGATGAATATCGAAGCCATTTTTGGTAAATTTCATCGTTGTCTACCTCGATGACATCCTGATTTTTAGTAAGATGAGGGTCAAACATGTGGATCATTTGAGACAAGTATGTAGAAGTTGAGCCAATAAAATATACTAGTGAATTTGTATAAGTGTTCATTCATGCAAGAGGATTTGGTATACTTGAGACTTATAATATCAAGCCAATGACTGAAGACGGACTCAAAGAAGGTGAAAGCAATTTTAGAGTGGCTTGAACTAACAAATTCCATCGAGGGAAGGATTNATTTGGTATACTTGAGACTTATAATATCAAGCCAATGACTGAAGACGGACTCAAAGAAGGTGAAAGCAATTTTAGAGTGGCTTGAACTAACAAATTCCATCGAGGTAAGGATTTTTCATGGACTTGTCATATTTTATAGGAATTTCATCAAGGATTTTAGTCGGATATGTGCACCAGTGATGGTGTGCATGAAAAGAAAAAATTTCAAGTGGATAGAGGGTGCTTTGTGATATTTTTATAAGTTGAAGCAGAAGGTGATAGAGAGACCAATTCTATCTCTCCCATACTTCAACAAGGTATTTTAGGTCCATTTTGATGCTAGTGGAGTGGAAATTAAAGCAGTGTTGATCCAAAAAGGTTGATTTATTGCATTTTTTAGTGAGAAGTTGGATGATTCCAAGTAGAAATACTTGATCTATGACCAGGAAATTTATGACATTATACAAGCATTGAAGAATTGGAGGAATTTGTTTCCCAAAGAATTTTTTTTCATTAATCACCAGAATCTGAGGTATCTAAATACTCAGAAGAAGTTGAACAATAGAATATGAAGTGGTTCATGTTCTTGCATAGTTACACCTTTTTGTTAAAGAAGAAGTAGAGAAAGGCCAACAAATTCATCGACTCATTGAGTTGAAGAGTTTCATTGATGGGAACAAATGATGTTTAGTCGGCAGGGTTAGAGTAAATGAAAATTGACCATTAAGTCGATGAATATTTTTTCGAAGCTTGGAAGGCATAGAGGTAACTATGGAGCATCGACAGAAATCCATGCTTGGATTATTTCATCCAAGAAGTATACTTGTTCAGAGAGCATTTATTATGCATCCCCAAGGGATCCGTGAGGGAGAATCAGATCATGGAATTGCATAGTGGAGGACTAGGAGGACACTTTGGAATCAATAAGAGCATTCATTGGTTGAGGAGAAATATTATTGTCCAATATTAGATATGGATGTGAAGAAGTGGGTCTAATAGTGTTGAATATGCCATCATGCCAAAGGAAGAAGTCATATTATGAAACTATATGTGCCTTTTACAGTACCATCCATTACATGGGAGGATATCAACATGGATTTTGTGATGGGACTGCTGAAGACATAACAAGGTAATGAATCCATATTTGTGGTAGTTGACAGGTTTTAAAATATGGCACACTTTATTCCTTGTGATGCCACAGGGTTTGTTGTATTTTTTTTCAAAGAAGTCGTGAGATTGCATGGGTTTACAAAGAGAATCAAGTTAGACATAAACACTAAATTCATGGACATTTCTAGAGAAAAATGTGGAATAAGATTGGCATGAAGTTGCAATTCATTTTTGCATACCATCCATAGAATGATGGGCAGATTGAAATCATGAACAAGAGATTAGGAAATTTGTTGAATTTCTTAACTACTAACCAACCGAAGCAATGGGAGAATTTGTTGGAATAGGTAGAATTCACATACAATAACTCTGTAAATAGGTTGACTAGAATGATTTTGTGCTAGATTGTGCAAGGGAGAATCTTGCTAGAGTCAATGACTTAGTGAAGTTGTCGACAGGAATGCAAATAAGTGTAGACAAATAGTCATTTTTAGACCATATGAAAGAAGTACATGAGAAGGTAAAGAAACAACTAAAGAAAATCAACGAGACATACAATTTGAGGGTTGACTGAAAGAAATGATTGTAATCCTTTGTAGAAGGAAAAATGGTATATGCACACTTGACAAAATAATGGTTCCCAAGAGAAACATATAACAAGTTGAATCTGGAGAAAATTAGTACATGCAAGGTTTTACAAAAGATTTTGGAGAATCTATATGTTTTGGAGATTCCAGAGGGGATGGATATCTCGTCAACATCTAATGTTTTCGACCTATATAGATGAAAAGAAGGATTGGAAAGAAGAGCATAAACAACCATAGAATGGCGTGAGAATATACCAGTCTAGTCGATGCAAGAAATCACAGAGGTACTCGACAAGTGAGAAGTTGGAAGGATGAGAAGTAATAAAAAAGGGAATGTTTGGTCCACTTGAAGAATACCGGCTTGGAGGAAACGACGTGTATTTCAGATAAAATCTCAAGGAAAAACAAAACCATAGGTGCAGTTCTTTTCAAACCAAGGATATTGATGCAGGAACATATGGATTTAGTAGAGATAGTAAAAAATAAGGCGATTTAAGTCATATGGAGGATGGTATATGACCTTCGGACGAGCACATGCCCAAGTAGTCAATGAGAGGTATTTGTTGGGATACTGACTAGTTGTGTTTGATGGAATAAGACCAACCAAATGGGTTGGTTGGGTGTAAAGATAGGAGACATAGTTTAGACATGTTGGATGATTGACAAGGTAAAAAGGGTCAAAGACAACACCTATCGATGAGATAGAAGACATCGGGATTAAAGACGATGATGATGGAGATCAACCGATGGGATGAACAAGAAAAAACCATCCAACAAAATAGGTAGTTAGAGTAGTTATTGCACGGTTATGATGGTTATTGCAGAATGCTAGATGGAAAGCTATGCTGGAAGGAAACAAATGATAATTTAATGCAGGAGAAATGTATGAGGAAGCACCAAGAGGATTCTAGAAGAATATTTGAGCGAGATTTTGAACTAGGAAACATTTATAAATACCAATTTATAACCAGAGGAGAGGATGTTGTCCTTGAGTGTAGAAAACTACCCTTCCTTATGAATGTCATTAACTATAGAGAAACACAGTCAATTGTGTAGACAACAAAATAGAGTATAGACTCTACATTGTTAAATCGTCCTTGTAAAGTGATTCAAATTAATACAAAGGAATAATTCTTGGCATCTATTGTTGTATGTGTGTGTATTAGTGTGTGTTTGTGTGTCTATTGCATTCTGTTGTGCACCTTGATTAACATCAAGGTCGGGTCTGCATAAGTTTGGTAGAAAATAATATATTATGTATTCTCATAATGAAAAATAATTATATCTTTTTCGGTTGACTAATCAAACCATATTTAACCAAGAACCTTCTCATTTGAAGAAGGATCTTATGGATACATGCTTGGCCTATTTAGGCATTTTCAAAGAATCTCAAGTAATCACTTTGATAGCTAGATTTTTTAAAACAATTAGAGATGTATATAAGGTTAATCTTGAAAAAACCCTGGGTATGATTGACCTAATTTAGTTCTCGAGAGAGAATAGAATACTCTCTAGGAAAACACAAAGGATAAGGGAATGCAAAGAGAAGGAAAAACATTGCTAGATGGAGTAAGGTATAACATTTAGATTTAATTATTTTATTTTTCTTATGTTCAACGAAAAAGTTGTATTATCTCATGATCTTAAAATATTTTGTGGGATCAAAGATACCTCCAAGTCCAACCGAGCCAGGTTAGAGAAGCATGACCAACACAAACTTGGCCAGGGTGGATACCTAAAGTCATTTTCTCAATCTGTAAGTATGGAAATAATAAACCATTTCATTACTAAAATGTTTAAATAAGTTTATTACTAATATTTTTATGGAATATAGGGGAATGTATGTAGTACATTGGGTTCAACACTCCCCGTGATTTTTCATGACATGGACTAACTGCCTCCCAAGATCCTAACTCTGGTAATTGTGGTGAAGATTAATACATGTATGTTTTTCTCTAACGACAATCGTATGTTCAACAATTGGTATTAGAGCAACAGTTCAAGGTTTGAAACTCACACGACTCATGCTAGGGGGAGATTGTTGGAAATCGTGTTCAACACTCCCCGTGAGATTCATGACATCGACTAACCACCTCCCAAGATCCTAAATTTGGAAATTCTGGCGGAGATTAATACCTATAGGTTTTGGTCTAATGGAAATCATAAGTCCAACAATGTCTACAATTAAGCACCTAATGAAGAAAAAATTAAGCTCGCGTTCAAGTG
>LPNX010906667.1:7113-57605 GCA_001517045.1 Pseudotsuga menziesii | reverse complement strand
TTAAAAATGTTGCAAGGGAACTTGTAGAAAGAGGGATTACATGTCCAAAAATCATCATTTTCAAGAGTAGCATATGCATGTTGGAAACTAACTAAACTATCCTTAAAAATAGAGGCTAGCTTAATCTTATACAATATTCCAAAATGACTACCGTAGTAAAGTCTATAGAACACCCCTAATATCAAAATACAAAAGCACAACATTTAGAAATTATTAAGTTGGAGGATATTTCATGTCGTTCTTGACTTCTTCATGATCTGGTGGCGAATTCGTGCTCATAAATTTTAGTGGAGGGCCAAGGGATGAGGCCTCATCCAATTTTTTTGTGACTATATGAGCTAGTGAAGGGGGACTGGGATTGGAATGCATATCTTCCACTTCAGACCGAATAGCCGTAGCCTCATCCTAAATACATTGTTGACCATGTCTATGCTCCACAAAAAATCTCTAGGGAAGTGAGAACTTGAGCTAGCATACCATTAACTTGAATATAAAGAGCTTTCACCAATTCTGATTGATCATCTTTTGGAGGCTCCCTTCTCTAGTGTGCACTTCCTACACTAGTGGGGTAATTTTTTCCATATACAATATTTATGTTTAAGGTAATTCTCAAGAAGGAAATGATGTTTTCTACAAAATCAACTTCATATAATTTAATGTCTTCATGTTTTCAATGAAGGAGATGAGTGGTATTGATGATGATAGAGGAGAGTGGCCTCATGATGGTAGTGTGACAGTACAATGATTAGATTTATGATGTTATTGAAGATTTATATTAGATTTGGTATAATTATAACCTTACTTTTTTTTAAGGGAAGAGGTTGTAGACGAGTATACTATGAGACAAGTATATTTTAACTATTTTTTATACTGGATGTTGCTCACACTCAACCTATATGCAGCACAAGACATACATTGCATTCCCATAGGAAGAAGGAATTAAAAAAGGAGAAACATCCACCAAACACACATGAGGATGAACAAATGAGCATTCCACTCATGAGTTATTTTAAAAATAAGAAACCTTGCATGAAGTGATTAATGATCAACTTTATTATTATAAATATTTTGTATTATGATTTTTGTTTAGATATATCTTATGAAATATTCATGTTTTATTATTTTATGTTAATTTGATTTCTTTTACATTATATAGATTGGTTATGGAGAATTGAGAGTGATGTGGGGAGGGGGCGAGCTTCCACCTTAACATGGTTGGCCTTATTTAGTAAAGAATAAATTATTCTTGAAACCAAGTGAAGCTTGAGTGAATATGTATTTTGGCATCTTTCATTTTTTTATTTTATTGATATGATGTTAAAATGGTTGAATAAATAGAATATTGATTAAATGATTATATATATTTTCACCTTGTGAAGAGACTACATTTTAATGTCTAGAGAGTGTTTTCCACCTTATGTGCATCCACTATATCTACGGTTATTTTGATAATTCGCGTATTGAAAATATGTATTAGTTCTTTTCTATAGATTTTTTGCATGCTTAGATCCATCAAACCATTCTATGTGATAGATGTGACAAGGGTTTATATTAATTCATTTGGTATATACCTACTTTGAAAACCTAAAGATTGGGATGACGAAGAGTATATTAATGACCTTAAATCCACAAAACCATTGGTAAAATTGCACCTTTTGAAGTCAATGCTTATTTTTGTTGTAGATGACATTGAAATTGTGATATCCTTCTAAAACTTGACATTTTGAAATATATCAATGTGAATAATTGTATCATACATATAGATAACAAGCTTTGTAGTTTATGGGAATTTGGTAAATATTTTGACATTGTATAGAGAGAACAAGTATATATAAGACATATACACACCCTACGTATTTCCTTCGATTTTGAAATTCTAACTTACTATGATAAATAAACTTCATTTTCTTACCTATACACCTTTCAATAGTTTTGTTTTGTTCTTATTTCCATTTAGTAAGACAAACAATGAAAACTTAGTCATTAAAAATGACTAGGATTTGAAACTCCACAAAAATGTAGAGGGCATCTTGATCTACTTTAGTCATCTCCCCCAAAATTAGGTTAATTGTATTAAATAACATGCGACTCAACCAAAAACTTGAAAGACAACTTGTTATTCATTTACCATCTCCTCTTACTGCATTGTTTCTCTATGTGCAGGATGTCTAAAACGTTTCTTTAGTTATTCTTAAGCAGGTTACTGGTAAGGTGCAACCTATGTAGTTATATTGGAAATGATTAGACCAATGATGTCTTTCCAGGAACTAATATAGAAACCTTAAAAGTTATTTTGTATTATTTTTTATAGATTTATAGAAGTTTTTATATTAGACAATGCATCGAAGAAATTTCTCTTTTTCAAATTTATAATTTTAAAACTTGAATTAGTTTGTTGGTCGTATATCCAAGTGAATATCTTGTATGTTGGCTATAATAAATTTGCTAGTTCAAAAAATTGTCATATTCTCCTAGCATGATGCATCTCGAATCGCCTTTCTAGAAAGTAGTTTTTCTCTTTCTTAATTGGGATTTTTGTTAACTTCAATATATTGATATCCTGTGAGATGGCATCAAAGGTCCATTCGAGGCAATCGAGGATGCATTTCGTATAAGTCTATCTACAATTTATTTTATAAGATGTGCACTTCTCTCTAATGTTTCAATGGTAAGTTGGCTTGTAAAAATATATGACAATTGTAGATATATAGGCATTTCTCAACAAATGTTTGATAAGATGTCAAGCCCAAATGTGGTTTCATAGAATGCAATGATTTTTGGATATGTATTTCATATATATGGTGAGGGTTATGTTACATTTTTTCCCAAATGAAATATACAAGCACAAAGGTGGATCATATCACCTTCAATGGTGTTTTGACTTCCTACTCTCATGAAAGGATAGTAGACTACGAGGGATGGAAACACTTTGAGTGCATCACATTGGATTATGGCCTTCCACCTGATCTAGATCATTCTACTTTCTTGAATAACCCTCTTTGGAATCCTAGGCATCTAGATGAAGCACACAAAATTATAAAAAAGATGCCATTATAGATACCCTATGTCAAATGTAAATTTCTTTGCTATATTCCCTCTTTCCTTGGTATGAAATATACAATGAATCCATCTTCAAGCAGGGTTCTCATTTCATTAATTTGAAATCACACTTTAACCTCTATAATTATCACTTTAAAGGTGAGGTATTCACTTAGATAGGCTCAGAGGACTCTTCAAACCTTGTTTGTTACATGATGGAAAATGCATGTGACCCATTAGTATCTTAGTTGTTATGTGAATGGTCCAAATTAATCCCATGGATGATTTAGTCATGAAACAATATTCAAACTATTTTAATATATTAAACTCACTCATAACTTAGGATACAAATAATTAATCATTATTTGATTAATTATTCACCCACTGGCTTAATTAGTTGGCATCCACTTGCACCTTAAATTCAATAAATGCCATCCATATCCCATGAAATATTTATTTCTGATTATGGGTTGGTATTGACCAACTTTTGACCATCCAAAATTATTATACAACACTTTATAGCAGATTCTGCTTTATTCTGCTTTATCCTACTTTTCTGTGGATAAGGTAAAGCTAGTCAACTAGGAAACTGGGTCCTTTTGTTTCCAACCCATCCTTCATGAATTTCTCTCCATTTTCTAGGATTAGCATGTTTTTTCTATCTCCTTGACAACTCGCTCATGATTTTTCCAATTCATGAGGTCCTTGATAGATTTGGGAAGTGATTCAGCCACCTATTGGGGGGGGTTTGTTATATTTTGGTAAGTCGGCCTTTTTGAGCTTTATGAGTTGTCTCCATAAAACTTGATTTTCCTATCAGGGATTTACTATTTATGTACACTACTATTCATCATTATTCAATGGAAGGATACACACCAATATTCATATCTTCGTTCATGTGATTCAGTCTCTTTTCTTCTCTCTATTTTTCCTGTGTATTCTTGTGAGAATTCTTAGTAGCAAGATATATTTCATGTGCTTATTTTTAGCATAATTGCTCATAGAATTGATCTATTATTTCTACATGGTATCATATCAGCAATTTTGATCAAGTTCTACAGAGTTGAGGAGCTCATCTAATCTCCTATCCCTCTCTAAAGAAGAGCTTGCCTAGATTACAAGATTTTCTCCTAGTTTTGTTTTTCCAAGTTGTAGAGAGTATCTCCTAGAGCACATCAACAACTTCTATATGGATTCAAAATTTTCTCTACTATCTCCTTTGAACTATGCTGATTGGAAGCCAAAGATGAGCGCATACTTGAAGCGGCGATGTCTCTTTGATGTTTCCATTGGTGCTTTGAGCAAACCTGAGTCTTATGAAGAGAATATTGATTGGATTAATAATTGTGATAGAGATTATAGAATTATGTGTTTGGGAATGCCTCCAAATATACATCATCTCATAGATTCTATTGAGTATCCATTTGAGCTTTGGAATAATTTGGACAAAGCTTTTGGTTTGTAGGAAATAGAAAATGAAGCATGGAGCAAACCCAACGTCTCCTCCTGTTCTCTCTCTAAATATATATTGGCCTCTACATTCTCTGATGAAGTTGATCACGATGAAGAAGTTTCTTATATAGTTCATTTTTCTTCTACTCTCCTTGATTCTAATGCTTCCTCCTTCAATGAAGAAGCAAATATTGCAGAGCCATATTTTTCTGTGTCTCTTGAAGGTGATTTTTCTTCTTGTGATACTATTGATGAAAAAGAAGTAAGATATGTATATTCTATTGATATTAATGATGATACTATCATCCATTCATTGTTATCTATTTATCCTATCTTATTTTCTGAGATTTATGTGCCTAACTCTTCACACTTTGTGCATACCTCTCTCATTGATGGTGCGCAACCCAATGATTTCCAAGATGTTTGCTTAGCCAAATCAAGATTTATTTTTGTCAAACCACTTAACTTACTTGATCTCATGTGCTTTAGCATCTCCTCCTTTTTTCTTGGCATTAATACTCAAAATCTCCTTGAATATTGTGAACATCTCATTCTTTCCTCCTTTCATACAAAGGATTTGTTACCAGTGTATTCCCATGAGTCTACTGATATGCTTATATGTGATCCTTTGGATTATGATTTAGAAGCATATTTGCAGGTTGATACACATATCATACCACCATCCATACCATCTTCCATACCTCTGAATAATCCTAAGACTATACATATACCAAGTTCACTAGTTTATTCCTCATTGGTCTCTTATGCAGCAATATTGATCTTACATGGTTTGAAGTCTTTCCTATATTTCAGTGGCTGTTTATCCATGACCTTAGTCATATTTGGACTGATTATAAACATGTTTGGATCTATTCTAAGCATGTATGGTTCAGATATTATGCCCATCCATCATTCAGATTTTTACACCTATTAGTTTTCCCCAGTTGCTCATAGTTTTCCTAGTCTAGCCCTATATTCTCATGGAGCCATTGAAGCCTTTGTCCTTGCAGTTCCATATGCTAATATTTATAATATATCAGATTTTTATCAGCCTCATATAAGATATGGAAAGGCGCTACATCAGATTGGAATATTGACATGTGATTCAAATCACAATTTTGCAGTTATTCAGGGAATTGGGTGTGAAATAAATTGTCTTAATTTTTGTACTCTTTGGAAAGGAATATGCATGGATCTCTTTTCCATTTCATATTATGTTTGCATATCATATTTTTACAACATAAAGAAGCATTCAGATAATTCTCCTGCTTCATCAGTTGATAAGATACAAGGAGTCTCTCCTCTTCCTTTTTGTAGGTTCTACACTCTAGCGCATGATCATGGAGTTCATGATTCCTTCAGCGGTCCTTCATCTAGAAGCAGTTCATTCAGCTCATTAAAGTGAATATGAAGATATATTGAAGACATATTTCAAATTTTGTGCCTTTTCCTTTCTTGAGGGAGGATTTTCCCCATGTGGTTTTTCCTCTTTCCTCACTTTTATGGACATAATAATTGTTAAAGGGTGACCATAGCCTTGTTGTTGGGCCCTATATGCATCCATATGCATCTACATTTTTGACATACCATCATAAATTCAGACTTATAGGGGGTTTTTGGAATATATTAAACCCACTCATAACTTAGGATAAAATGATTAATCATTATTTAATTAATTATTCGTCGACTAGCTTAATTAGTTGGCATCCACTTGCACCTTAAAGTCAATACATGTCATCTATATCCCGGGAATGTTTTATTTCTGATTCTGGGTTGATATTGACCACTTTTGACCATCCAGGATTAGTATACGGAACTTTACAGCAAATTCTGCTTTATTCTACTTTATCTTGCTTTTATGTGGATATTAAGGTATAGCTAGTCAACTAGGAAACTGGGTCCCTTTGTTTCCAACCCATCCTTCATGAATTTCTCTCCATTTTCTAGGATTAACATTTTTTTCCATCTCCTTGAAAACTCACTCATGCTTTTTCCAATTTGTGAGGTCCTTGATAGATTTGGGAAGTGCTTTAGCCACCTATGAGGGTTTGCTATATTTTGGTAAGTCAGCCTTTTTGAGCTTTATGAGTTGTCTCCATACAACTTGATTTTCCTATGAGATATGTACTATTTATGTACACTATTATTCATCATTATTCAATGGAAGGATACACACCAATATTCATCTCTTCATTCATGTGATTCAGTCTCTTTTCTTCTCTCTATTTTTCCTGTGTATGCTTGCGAGAATTCTTAGTAGCAAGATCTATTTCCTGTGATTCTTCTTATCATCATTGCTCATAGAATTGATCTATTATTTCTACACAAACAATATCCATTTATGTTAGAAGAAAAGTATACTTTGTTGGAGCACTCTCTTAGTTTTAGTGAAAGTGACCATATATATGTACTTAAACGTCTTTACACATGTTATTTTCTTCTCTTGTTGATAGAATTTGCTACATGTATTCTTTGTAGGTTACGTAAGGTTCGCATTTCATTGATAATATATCCTTCATATCAACCACTTCACATATCAATAATTGGGTATGATGATGATATACAAAACTCTTTTAATATGCCAAATTGGAGAGACTTATAAGAATGGTTACAAGCACAAAGTTGTGATAAATTCCTAGACCAAATCCCACCAAAATTGAATGTGATACTACAACCATTCCCAGAAAAAGTAGAATGGTATGAGAATGGACATGATACCTAATGTTAATGAAGGAAAATATTGAATATATTGAAACACGCATGATGCACAAAAGATATTGGCATGGACTTGTAGACATTAATAAATTATGGTAACTTCATTGGCATACAACCCAACTCAATCGCCATGTTTAGTATTTTATTTACATGTGCAAATTTGTTGGTTATGGAAAATGGTAAGCAAATTCATGGCTATGTAATAAGAAGTGGGTTTGGATGCAATGTTATTGTAAGTATTGAGCATTGATCTATGATTGTTTGAAATAATATATAAATGAGATGGTGTGTCATGGATTGTAAAGCCTTGGTATTCTTTTATGAAATGAAATTCTATTGCATAAAACTTGACCAAATTTCCATAGTTAGTATTAGGCACATTTGTGGCGATTTATTGGATCAAGAAAATGGTAAATAGATCCAAATCTATGTTGGGTGGAATGGAATAAGGCTTTGTATTTCAAGAATATCGCAACAACTACCAAGTACAATGAAATTTAGATTAAAAATGCTCACAATTCTAAAATTATCCAACACTTGGGCATTAGTGAGATAGTTGGACATGATATAAAGAAAATCATCAAAAGCAAGAGGATGCAAATCAACATAAGGAATTTAGAAACAAGCATAGAATATGATAGTTAAGACCGTTGACTAACTTATTTAGTCTAAATATGAAGTTAGAGCCTTAAATTGGTAAGAAGTTATTGTAGTGAAATATTTATACCCACCATAATTCTCAACCTTTTTCTAGAGTGTGGTATATGTACATATGATGTTTTCATATTAAGAGTTTATTTTTATTTCTTGTTTCCTTTGTATCTGGAAGTTCTATTGTTGTTGTAATAAATGCAATGCTAGTAACTTTGATGTAACACATAATAAGACTCCCATGACAAGTATATTCCCTTCCATTAATGGGATTAAACTTTGTAAATTGCCTTGATTCCTCACGAGTATATTTATAAGAGTTATATTTGTAAATATTAGTCAACTAACCACAAGTTACTTGAATGAACTTGAATTCCTAATTATTTTATTAAAGCTATATTTAGGAAATGACATTTTTCCAAATATGAATATGTACCATTATGATTAGAGGAAAGGAATATATTTGTGAGGCTTTGAATATGATTTTCTTTTTTTTTCATATTTGAGCTTTCTTGGTGGTGTAGATAAGAACTTGTATTTGAAGTGAAAATCCTTCCAAATCATAATTTTCTAACATATTTTTGTATTTTTTGAAAATTATCTATGGCACACTTTATCAAATAAGTTGATGCTTGACAAAACCTAGCGTACTAGTTAGTGAGTTACTATCACTAAATTCCCTTATGCTATATAGATTGTTTATAGAAAAATTTGATTTTTTTCCTAAATCATAATAATGTATTTTATTCCCTTGGGAAACCTTTGACCAAAACTAGACATAATGTCTTTAAGAATAAGTCTCATGCTACAAGGAACATAATAAAAAATAATTATTATTGGAAACCTAATCCATAGTGATTATGGTTCCACTCGTAAATTATCATTTTAGTTTCAATTATTAAAAAAATAAGGTGAAGAGTCACTTACATTTGAAATGTAAAGGTCACCTCTCATGAATTAATAAGAAATTCTTGTTAATGCATATCAATCCAACCTTGGGTTTATTCTTGGCCTATCATGTAACAAATGCCTGGCTATTTTTAACTACATGTAAACCCTATGTCCTCCTCCAGCCTATTTGTCACCTTTGTCCCGTTTAGTCTATAAACTCGGGCGTTTATACATTACCCTAGGTTTTTCCTCCACGTTCTCATACTTATGAGTTCTCTCTTGTGTTTGAAATAACTCTATGTGATTGAACATATGCATTTGTTATCTTTCAGTTTTCCATCTGCATGCCTTCTCTCCATCGTCGTGACCCTTCAATATCAACGTACCTCTAGCCTAACTTTTACAATGGTCATTTTTCCTACAAACTAGCATCTATATCTGCATATCCATCACTCTCTTTGGCCTCTCTCTTTGAGTACTCAATTCCAACCCCTCTCTATGATTTTGTAGTGAGTATTGAATCCTCACAGACCTCTCTCTCTCTCAGTATTGAATCCGCACTGACCTCTCTCTCTGAGTATTGAATGATGACCTTTTTTTTAGTATTGAGCTAAGTTTTGAAGTTATGACCTCTCTCTCTAAGTATCAAAGCTGAGTATTGATCCAAATATTAAATTTGCAAGATGTCGCTAAGTATTGAGTTGAGTATTGAAGTTGGAGGTTGACCTCTCTCTCTCAGTATTGAGCGTAATCTATCTCCGTATTCAAGGAGATGAGTAATGAACCTATAAACTCTCTAAAAATTACAACATTGTTTTATCTATTTTCTAAGAGATGAATATTAAACCTATGACCTCTTTACAACTTACAACAATGTTTCATGTTCATTGTATAGACCATTTCGAGCTAGATCTACACCTATGACCAAGATATATCATCCTTGGGGTCAAGGACCACTAAAAATAAGTCCATACTTTGATATTTGTTGTGATATTATTCTTGGGTAAAGACTACTTTAAATAGGTTTGTTTTAAAATTTATTTGGTGCTATTACAATTCCCATCCATTACAATTGAAATTTTAAGACTTGGATTTTGGCGTAATTGTACAAAGATAGTGTATTGAAAATTGAAACTTATATTACGATAGCTTGAAGATAATGTACTGTAAATGTATTGTAATTGTAATCCCTTTAATACATAGATCCTATTGTATTATAGTGTGTTGCAAAGATAAAATCATTGATTGTAGTGTAGCTATCATAATCTATTTGAATACAACATTGTATTGAAGAGCTTGTATTTAATACTCAAGTAATTTTGTCCTTGAAAACACATTCCCTAGTTTTGATTGGTGGAGTTTTGCTTAGTGGAAAACAAAACTATATAGAATAGTAAAGGAATATCAAGCACACTTTTATATTCATTAATGATCTGCGTGATGTTTGCATTTGTGAAGGAGAGATTGTTGATGGAGTGGAATTACAATAAACAAATATATTTCCATATGGAAGAGCAATGACAAGAAGGCATATGCACTAATCACTACTACAATAAGTGAAGGTGATTCAACACATTTCATCTAATAATAAATATTATAATTCTTTTAAGATGTTAAAATATTTGTATGACTCACACTCTAAATTGGAGCTAATTCAATTGTTGTTGAAGTTCTTCAACCTAGAGTTGAAGTATCATGATCCCATGGATGCTGCATATGAAATTAAATCCATCATGTATGCAATTGAAACCATGGGTCTGAAGATATATCTTCCCCTCACTTCCTTCATCAAGTTTCATCACCTCACGTAATCACACTCTCTTGAGTCACTTCAATCCAATGGCCAAATGAAAGACCTCAAATTTGACACTCTAGTGGAGAATATTGTAGAAACAAAAAAATACTTTGGAAAGAATCCAGTTCAACTCACTGGAGTAACTGTGTTCCTTGCTAAAAAGGGGAAGAATCAATCACATGATTCTTCTGTAGGATATGGAAGCAAATATGACATGGAATAAATAACTTCAAAGGTAGGGATTTAGACACAACCATCTCTAGAGATCTTATATGCATTGTGCCCATTATGGAAAGAAAGTACATGAAGTAAATGAATACATAATTCCATGGGAGAATATCATAAGAAGAAAGAGAAGAAAGAAGATAGAGATAAAGGTAAAAATCATGAGACTTGTAAATATAATGAATCTTTCATTTCATTCTTGCACAATGCAATGTTGGAATAAATGAAGTTATGTCCAATACTTCATTTTCATCTTGGAAATATACTTGGTTGCTTGACATTGGTGCACACTCCCATGTGGAATTTAGAAAATACTTCTTTCAAGAATTGAATGACAATGTAGATGGTGTAGTATATTTTACAAATAAATCTAGCTTCAAAACCAAGGGAATTGGCACCATCAATTCAAATTGCTTGGATTCCTTGACTTTCTATTGCATAGTGTTCTCTATCTTCCAGAATTGTAGAGAAACTTGCTGCTCGTAGTGAAAATTTTTCAACAACGCCATTCCATCCACATATTTGATTGACATGTTGAGATAAGGAGATCCTTTGAAAACCAAGTCATCATAACTAAGCGTGAAGATGAAAAAATTTTGAAGTTAAAAGGAACATCTTAAAAGGAATATAATTTGCACACCTCTCTCAACATGATGAAGGTACATTGTCTTGTAGTCTTTTGTAGTATGCTAGGTATGGGAACATCAACTATGATAGTACTCATTTATTGAAGAAGAATGGTGTATTGGTTTTCCACCTTTCCAAAGAAGTTAAAACAATGTGATGCTTGTATTCTTGGTAAACACATTAAGTATCCTTTGCATGAGTCAAATTATAGAACATGTAAAAAATTATAGTTGATACATTATGACATGTGTGGCCCCATGCTTGTTTCTTCTACAAATGGTAATAAATATCTCATGTCTTTTATTGATTATTTCACCATGATGTGTTGGGTTTATTTAGTGAAGAAAAAATATGAATCATTTCAAACATTAAAAACAATAATTAGTGAATTGAAAATGACACAATATCATATTGGAACTCTTCATACAAATAAAGGAAAAAAATACATTTATAATGAATTTGAAAACTACCTTCATTAACTTGGGATTATGCAACAACCATTGCTTTATATAATTCATAGCAAAAATGTGTACAGAAATAATGATTTGTTAGGAAATAAATGCACATAATACAAATAATAAGCAAGCACACACAATGAAGAAAAGGGTAACCTTGGAAACACAAATTTGGGAAAATCACCAATAGTAGATCTATTACCCTCAATCACTCTAGCCAAGGCATGGCCAATCTTTCCATCATTGGCCACTCACATTCATTTTACAATGGAGTTCATCAATCCTTATGTACTTCAGGTAATCACTAACCCCCATTAATGCATGTCTAACTAGGTATTATAATCATATTCCCATTTATAGTGATCAAATTCCAACTCCATAAAAAACTTACATAGTGAGTTGATCACTTCTTCATATACATATTCCATGTGCTTCTTTCGATGTCCAACAACAATCCTTGTCATTATGGCTTCCTAGTTTTCATTTACCATGGTTCATATACCTATGAACCATTAGTTCAATTTGTGAGCTTTACCACATTCATTTATTTTTTCATGGACAAATGTATGAGTAGATTAGGTTCAATGCAAGCAACCATAACTTCCAAGAAATTTACATTTTCTTTCAACCTCCCTTTGATACTAGTTGTTAGAAAATAAAATGCAAAAATAAATACAATAAGCAAGCACACACAATGAAGATTAAGATTTTTACTATGGAAATCCAAAACTGGGAAAACCACCAACACTAGATCTATTACCCTTAACCACTCCGACAATGACCCATCACTCAAAGACCAACACTGGCCAATTTAGGTACTTTACAATGGATTTCCTCAATCCCCATGGGAAAGTACTATGAGACACCCAAAACCATGGGATAGAAAACCACCAATGATAAATCCATATTGACTCTTTTACTGAGTCAACTTTAACATATATTGAGTTTCAAACTAGATCTAGAATGTGTAGAACCCTAGGGAGAGTTAAAATCCTTCCATCCTTGAGTCGTAACTTAACTCTTCCACGTCCAATCATTTTTTATATCGAAATCATATCCTAAGAAACATATCCTCCATAGTACTTTTCATATTGGAAAAATCATTCCCTATGAGGATTCATATGAAAAGATGCATCTTATTCAATCAACCATACATCTTGATATAACTGGGTAATTGTAAAGGCCATGTATACATCCCCTACTTCTTCTGAGGAGGTCTTCACCACTATGGAAGGGGTATCATTAGACCCTTTCACTCTTTTTAACATTTTTAGATCTACAATCTCTTTTATGGTGTCCATGTTTACTGCATTTCCAACGTTTCCTCAAATATTTGCCTAGATATTTAGATCTACCCTCTGAATCCTTATTTTTGTTTCTCTCTTGGTGACAACCTCTCGCAAATAAGGCATCCATGCTTTGAATATCCATGGTTTTTTGCCTCATTTCTTTCAATAGTAGGGGTGTGTAAAACACCCATTGCTACACTAGACTTAAAACACACTAATAATAATATATATTCTTTAAATGCATAATGTGCATACGCATTCTTTTATCAAATGCACAACAATGTGTAACAAATTCATAATAAACATAATTATTTTAGTGAAAGAATAGAATATTCCTTGAGATACATACTTAGAAACATATGCACATAGTAATTTTATGCATATTTGTGCAAGCATAAGTATTCATGTGTATCATATCATTTTCATACATAAAATTTTGCACCAATTATAATTCACATATTAGATTTTATGTTAATATCATCATACAAAAACAAACTAAGGCTTTGAAAATCAATATTTACAAACTTTTACTTATAAATTTACTCCTAAGAACTGCACACAAAACACTTAAATGAAACTGCAAAGTAAAAAATAAACAATAGAAATGTGCAATAAGGATACAAGCAGTAATTAAGTAGGATGACAATTACCAATCTATCCAAAACATAGAAGGTAATACTCTAACATAATATCTGCGTAAAAGATACTCCAACATAATATCTCCGTAAAAGGGTTAATATAATTCCACATATTAATTATGCAATAAGAAAATAATAATTGCACAAAAGGTTTAATTTCCAACATAATAATTTGTGCAATAGGGTTTAACACGAACATATTAATTCCCCAGATGTGGGTGAAGAGTCACGTGAAGAGGCTAATAGGTGTGATTTCAATGAGCTAACATAAGAAGGGGCCTTGATCAATGAGTCAGAGAACGCATGCCATGACATAGGCGCTCGAGTGGAACGTATGTCTTTGGATCTGGATATCCAAGTGAAAGGGAGATCGACGAGGCAGGGGTGTTGGATAGAAGAACAGAAGGGGTCTCGCACGGGAGGATTGAACTCTCCACGCAGCCAAGAGACAGAGCGCGGGAATACTGAACATGGAAGGACATAAGACGGATGGGATCTCACTGCAGATGGTGGATCCAGAAATGACAGGAAAATCCTCTCACTTTTCTGTAGGGACGATATCCTGTACCTGGGTTAACATTGCTAACCGTTCCTGCTAGGTGCCGACACTTTATTTATCTAAGGAGTTGCAGGATTCCATGGCTAAGGCGATTGTGGAAATCATTTGGGTTAAGCACATGCAAGAGGGTAGAGCAATTGCCAGACACAAAGGTATTGTGAAAGTGTATAGCAGAGTGAGAGTTCCGCATGGTTGAGGATGGCAAAGGAGAAGGAAGAAATGAGAAAGCCACCCCTGCAATAGATGGATTAGGGAGAAGTCCAGGAGAGGGATGGCATCTCTAGTAGCAGGGGAAGGGGGTGATGAAGAGGACCAGTGGGAGCAGCTCTTCAATGAGGAAACACCGGCTCACATTCGACATTCCATTGCTACCATGGAGGAAGATATTTTTGGTGAATTTCGGGTAAAGTTGGGAGAAGGGGTGGTCATGCCCCACTATTGGCGACTCAAATTCATTCTCTCATGTTCCATGAATGAGAGGGAGAGCTTTGCAGATCTCATCCACATCATAGTGGGCAAGTTAAAGGATGAGGAAGAGAATAACCTCGGCCACATGCGCAGTCTGTTTCATCTTTCAGTGCATTTCGAGAGAAGATGGCGTAAGTATGGAGGAATCCAGTCATGTGGATGCAAATCAGGGTGGGCGGAAGAGCCTCAATGATTCCCAGGATGAGGTTGAATCTTCTTTTCAGGGCTAGGCCGTGGCTTGGTGTGGATTTCTTTCTTTTTGTTGTCTATCCCTTTATGCACAGTCATATTTTATACTGTTATGTTTGTATTCATGCTCGAGTGCCAAGCCTTTGCGGCTAGGTTGCTCGCATGCTTCTTCATCTCTCTTTATGGGACATTCTCTTGTCTTTCCTAATTTGGATTCCAGACCGTTTCTTGACTCCTTGTTTCAAGGAGCAAAGTCTGTAAATATTTTTAGTTTACTGGAGTAATATAAGGGCCATTTCTTACTTTAAAAAAAAAACACCAACATATTAATTGCAAAATAGGGTTAATATTCCAACATATTAACTGTGCAACAAGGCTAACATTCTAGCATATTATCTACCCAATAAAGCTTTTTTTTCTAGATGAAAATAGCAGTTCCTTGATATTCATTAGAATCAAAGGTAACAAGATACACATCTATGATACTAGGTATCATATCCAATTAAAACCCACATACAGAGTTCAAAACCCCCAAATGGTGCTCAATACCCACAAACAACTAGGGAAAGGCACCCAACCAAACAAACAAACCACAAATAGTGTTCAACAACCTCAGCACCTACCCAGAACCAAACCCCAGCCAAAGAAGCATTGGGGGCAAGTACAAAAAAGAAAACACAAGGAGAAAACCCCAACATCCTGCAGCCAAAAGAGAACTGAAAACTGCCCTAGACAAGCAGATCCAAATCCACGAAAGATGATCCCGCAGGAGCTACCACTAGAAGATTCATCGACAACATGGGCACAACCCACCCATGAGTGCCGACCACCGCCACAAAGACCAAAAATATGCCGTCATCAATGTCCAATCAAGGCCTTGGAGAAATCGTCACCGCACGAATAGTCGCCACACCAAGCAACAACGATATGGAGCTAGATCCCACAACATAACAAACGACACTTGAGAAGGGCTCAGCCACAACACATAGACACCGAATACTCCATCCACCATCGCCACAAATTTGCCAACAGCGAAGGAAAAACTGCCTCTGAAGATCGTCGTCATCGCCGCAAGTCGCCGCGCAAGGGATCTATGGAGAGGCAAACCGAATTGAGCCACCATGAAACTCTCCCGCAGAGGTGAAATGATGGCTAGGAGAAACCCCAGCCACATGGAGAGGGAAAGCCCACAAACGACTCTCAAAACCCTAGTTTTCACCTTCTGGGAGCTACATGCATAATTTAAATAGGATATTTATTACCAATTTAAGTATGGAATGTAATAACAAATTCCTTACTATGGTGATTTTGCTTGCAACTCGTACTATTCCATTATTTGTAAAATAAATATGTAAATACCACTTAATATTAGCACATTTTTTAACGGTAAAAATGGCAAACATTTTTAATCTATGATTAGTTAAATAATGCAAAATACCCACGAAGGCATACTCCGCAAATTCAGCCTATAGTTTCAAAATACAAGATATGATTCAATGCAAGGCAAAGTAAATATGCCTTAGCACATGGTAGTTATAAGTAAAACAAGCAAAACCTAACATGGTTTTCTAAACCATATTACCACTCAATGCAAGACACTAAAAACAAGCCTTAGCACATAATAATTATGTATAATTTACCTACTAAGCCAAAATAGGTCAATCCTATTTTTGACATAACCATTTAAATTTGTCTAAATAATTATTTCAAAACATTTCATTTAATTCTTTTAGGAATTACTTTCTCCCAATTAAAAAAATTAACTAAATTAACAACCCAATAAGTATTGTGCGGTAATAATTGTCTTAATGACTATTTTCTTCCAATAATACGGAAAATGAAGTATTTGAAACTCTTTGAAATAATTTAAATAAACATTTCATCTTCAAATGCTTAAATTAACCATTTCTACAGGAAATGAATTTCCCATACTTCCACTTAAATAAAGAATTGGCATGCTCATGTATAAAATTTCCAAGCATTGTCGGAGAATTAAACTTGAACTTAATTCATACCAGTGAATTAAACCAAGCAAAACATGAATTCATGCCTTGTATCCAACCTCAAGAAATTTAAACAAGGAAATCATGTAAACTTTTACTAGCCATTAGTTAAATAGCATCTCAAAAATTACAATTTCCAAGGATTAAAACTTATATGCAATAGGGTTCAACAATCATTTAGGAAAATAATTTTGTCCATTACTGTACAAAATTGGAACAAAGGTCTCAAGTTCACTTCATCACAAAATTGTTTCCCCTTCCCTTCTCTTCTTCTTTAGCCAACACATTTCTCCCTTCTCTGGCCAACTAAGTTCTCCCTTCCCAAAATGGAATACCATTTTTATTTTTACATGCATTAGTTTTATGCATGGAAGGCTTGATCCATGTGGGATCTCCATGAGACCCCACATTTCCCCTTTTATTCTCCTCATTCTTATTTTGAAATAAAAACATATAATCTCTCCCCCTAATCCCACTAAAATCATAATTATGATTTAAAACAAGTATTAAGATAATTGAATGGGATTAAGGCTTGACTATGTCTTAGGATATAAAAGGGACATATCCTAGTCCCTCCCTAGGCCACTCTACAAACCCCTTACCTCTCCCCTAGTGAATTCAATTGCCCCCTATCTCTTTAGTGTTTTGCCACTCTCGAAGCCAATTATTTATATTTATATTAATAAAGTCAAAATTACATTGTTTTGTCATACATGCATTTTGTTACCAACATTTACATCATACACATGGTAATTCAAATGGTCTCAACGAGGGGCATTACATTCCCCTCCCCCGTAAATTCAATTTTGTCCTTGAAGTTCCATTGCTCAAAACATGTGAACAAAGATTTTCAGACTTATTTACAAAGGTACATTCTTCAAAACCAGTGGGGATACTCTTCCCACATCTTAACTTCCAATTCCACAAATGATGCGTATTCATTTGTTGCATAGCATATTCCCATTTGAATCTTTAATGGCAAGTCCATCGACCTATGCATGCTTCTCTTGTTGGCTTAGACCTCCATGCTTCTCTCATTAATGGATATTTGTTCGGCTTCTTTAACATATTCAACCGGTTGGGTTTGAAACCCACCCCTGAAATTTATTATCATGAATTTGCATTAGTCCAAACATGAACATATATATTAAAATTAGTCACTTCATTTATTTTGATGACTAGGAAATTTTCATGCTTAACCCAACAAATGCATATAAATGACTTCATTTGTCTTCATTTATTTTTACACAAATTTAACTATTCAATTATTTATTGTCTTTTTCAATAGTTAAACACAACAAATTTTCAATTGTAATATGCCTATCAACAACTTTCACTTTATAGAAATAAATAACATAAGTAAAAGATAAGAGTAAGAGTTTCACCCTCTTAGTCTTGTCCTGATTTGGAGCTCCACAGCCGTGGCTTTCCTGCTCCTCGGTCTCTTTCACTTTGAATTACAGGTGCTCATCTCATCTAACCATCAATTCAACTTTGACTCTTCACATCTGAAGTTTGTCCAACTCCTCTCAACCCGGGATTTTCCCCGTGGTTTGCTCATAGGATCCTCAACTGAAAGGACCACTACAAGTCCACAACCTTATTGCAAGTAGAAGAAGGAAAGCTCATCCTTGGCTTGCATAATATTCTTCTCCTTTAGATTTTCTCTCTTTCTCTACTTCTCATCTCCAATATGCGAGATCCAGCTTGCATGTTTTATTACCTTCTTCCTCAATTCCTTTAGTTGCGCCATATTCTTCAATCAAGACATGATGAAGGATCTATTGAATAATCCCAGAGATCTATAATTCCCTGCATTCAAAATTTTAGCTTTGTATTTTCCATTCTCTGCATAGCTTATAGGTAATAGTATTAGATACATCAAATAACTTCAGTTAATAACTAGTAACCAGTTATAACCAATCAATAAACTTACTAGAATCAACAGTTAACATTCAATAATCAGTTAACCACATATCTCATTGAGCAACATATTCTAAAATCTAACTTTTCATAAGTTACCAATTCATACATCATCTCACACCAACATAGTGCCGAAGGATCGAAACACTTCAAATTCAAAACATATGAATGCAATGCTCAAAAGAGAAAATGTTTTACTAATTCTATCACTTCACTTTTCTTTCAAGATAACTTGCTCATTAATACTACATAATAATTACCTAGAGGCTAAGTGTAGAAANCATACATACATACATACATACATACATACATACATACATACATACATACATACATACATACATATATATATATATATATATATATATATATATATATAATGTGCATATCCATTCTTTTATCAAATGCACAACCATACATAACAAATCCACAATAGACAATTATTTTAGCGGAAGCATAGAATATTTCTTGAAATACATACTTAGAAACATATGCACATAATATTTTTATGCATATTTGTGCAAGCTTAAGTATTTATGTGTATCACATAATTTTCATACATAAAATTTTGCACTAATTATAATTCGCATATTAGATTTTCCATTAATATCATCATACCAAAAAAAACTAAGGCTTTGAAAATCAATATTTCATAACTTTACTTATAAATTCACTCCTAAGAACTGCACAATAAAACCTGAATGATAGAAAATGATCAATAAGGTTACGTGAATTAATTAAGTAGGATAATAATTACCATTCTATCCAAAACATAGAAGGTAATATTCCAACATAATAGTTGCACAAAAGGGTTAATATTCCACATATTATATACACAATAAGGTTAAATAAGGTAATATTCCAACATATTAATTTGCACAATAGGGTTTATTACCAATCTATCCATCACATAAAAACTAATGTTCCAAAATAATAATTGCACAAAAGGTTTAATTTTCCAGCATAATAATTTGTGGAATAGGGTTTAATACCAACATATTAATTGTGCAAAATGGTTAATATTCCAACACATTTACTGCGCAATAAGGATCATGATCTAGCATATTATCTGCGCAATAAGGCTACATGAATAATTTAAGTAGGATAACTATTACCAATTTATCCGAAGCATGGAATGTAATAACAAATTCCTTACTAAAAAGATTAACTACACAACAAGTATTGTGCGGTAATAATTGTCTTAATGACTATTTTCTTCCAGTTATATGGAAACGAAAGTATTTAAAACTATTTGAAATAATTTGAATAAATATATCATAAACATTTCATTTTCAAACCCATAAATTAACAATTTCTACAAATAATGAATTTATCAGACTTCGACTTAAACAAAGAACTGGCATGCATAAAATTTCCAAAGTATCGTCGCACAATTAAAGTTGCAATTATTTCATACCCATGAATTAGACCAAGCAAAACATGAATTCATGCCTTGTATCCAATCTCAAGAAATTTAAACAAGGAAATCATGCAAACTTTTATTGGTCATTAGTTAAATAACATCTCAAAAATTAAAACACAATTTCCAAGGATTAAAATGTATCTACAAAATAATTGAAATGTGCAACTGGCTTCATGGCAGCCACGCTCCACCCAACCGTAGGCCACTTTGTTCATTAATATCTCAACAAAGTGCCACCCTGAGCTAGGACTTGTGAATTCACCAGGAGACTCTTCCCTTTACTCGAATCTCATTCCAAAATAGGAATTATCACTCGGCATTCCTCACATTTCAAAGGAATTTAACACAGGTTTATAGACATCCAAGAAAGATACAGGATACAACCAAATCCATGCCAAATAATACACTTACCACTCTCACTTCTTTCCAATAGTGCCATAGTGAAAACCCATCACTGTTTTTCAGTGCCCAGGAATTCCACTAAAGTAATTCATGTATAATTCACCATTTCCTTGACCACAATCCAACAGTCAATTACGGTTCAAGAATGGTTCAGGAAAACAATTTTTTCCACTACAGTGCAAAATCAAAACAGAGGTCTGAAGTTCACTTCAACACAGACTTGTTCCTCCCTCCCTTCTCATCTTCTCTAGCCAACAGAGTTCTCCATTCTCTAGCCAACGGAGTTCTCCCTTCTCGAAATGGAATACCATTTTTATTTTTACATGCATTAGTTTTATGCATGAAAGGTTCGATCCACTTGGGCTCTCCATGAGACCCCACATTTCCCCTTTTATTCTCCTTATTCTTATTTTGAAATAAAAACATATAATCTCTCCCCCTAATCCCACTTAAATCATAATCATAATCATTTACACTTGAATGGGATTAATACTTGACTATGTCTTAGGATATTTTAAGGGTCTAAGGATATAAAAGGGTCATATCCTAGTTTCCCCCTAGGCTATTCTACAACCCCCTTACCTTTTCCCTGAATAATTCACTTGTCCCCCATCTCTTCAGTGTTCTTCCACCACTGAAGCTAGCTATTTGTATTTATATTAATAAAGTCAAAAATACCTTATTTAATCATGTATGCATTTTCTTATCAAAATTTAAATCATAAACATTATAATTCAGGGGGTCTCAACCAGGGGCATCATAGGGTGCCACATTTCATCAAACTTTAAGGTGTGGCACTACCTATCTCTACAATCAAGTTATCCCATGGATATGGAAAAGAACATAATAATGTAAAGCATTTGTCTGATTCCTCCATTTTCATACCTATAGAGGTGATATGACTTATTAGAGTATTGCATACGTTTAGATGATATGTTACTGTGTTGTTATAATCCATCATTAGGTGATACAAATTCTTTTGCAAAAATAACTTGTTTACTAGGGACTTTGATTGATATAAACTCCCTCGACTATTTCATAGCTTCAATGCATTATCTTCTCTAGGCACATTCAACAACACTGAATTTGACATGAAAAGTTAGATTGTACTCCTCATCCTTCTTTCCAGTTTCTCCAAATATTTTTTTGTCGATCCAGTGGGTTGTGTACCCGGATCCACAACAATCTATTGTTCTCAATCTATAAGAAGATATTCCATTTTGAGCTTGCATAGCTCAAAGTTTTGACTATTAAACTTCTCAATCTAGAATCTAGAACTTCTAATCATTCTCTTTCAATGCATGAGTCAGCGTTGTAATTCTCCCACTAGACTTATGTTTATCACAGATCCAAGATCTATCAATTGTGTCAAACCCTCAACAACAAAGGCATCCCCCTAATTCCAATAATCAACCTCTAATATCACATGTAAGTTTTAAACATGTAAAGAGAAGCAATGCATATAGATTATTCAAAGAAAAATAGATAATACACAAAACATAGTACACAAATATTTACCCTAGAGACACTTAAAGGGAAAAACCAACAAAACTTAGAGCTACACCTTTTTCTTGTAATTGTGTTTCTTAACCATTCACAATACAATATTTAGGTATTATGCGGCATCTAAAACCCTAATGTTTTAACCCATATTAGATATAGGCCCCAATCCCTTTACCAGGATAAAATAATAATTAGAAAACAAAAATAATATTTAGAAATAGTTTATATTAATAAAAGTGACTGTTAAAATATGTTGTCATTGTACAATGTCTCCCACTATATACAATCACTTTCTTCCCAGTTTCTTTTGTTTTAAATAATTGATAAGTGACATTTCAAATCCTTCTTCCTCTTCATTTAGTGGATGGTTTTCTCCCACTAATTTAGATTGCCTCCTGGCATTTAATACACATCTAGTCATTTACTCACATATACGATAAGTGGAATCAACATCAACTACAAAAACAAAATGGTTTAAAGTGATATGATTAGTTATTATTAACATATAAATTGTAAATTAATAACTTGAAACTTCTACTTAATATTTTTTAAATAAAAATATAATTACAATGTTTATTACGTGGTCGACCAATCGACACCATGGTTTGGGAAGCAATCTCTTCCTCTTACTTCCCAGTGTCCTCATTTATAGACTCAGCATTGAAACAATAAAATTTACAAGTATATCAAATACAACTAAATAATAATAACCATTGATTCATACGTATGATTTTACAGTCATAATATCGTCGTTTCCAGGCTACTCTCCATAACTGCCCTCATTTCCACTGGTTCTCTCTTACTTAAAACAAACAAAGACATTCATTTATAGACAATAATCAACCATTTAGAAAAAATCCACACTAAGATTCTATAAATTTTATTTTCCATGTCACTAAAAGACGGAGTTTCTAATTTCCTAATACTTTCTTAGTGTTTAACCATGACTTTAAATCTTCTTGAGCTTGAGATCTTCTTGGGTGGCCTTCTGTAATTATCCCCTTGTATTTCATAATGCCATAAATTTTACTTATTGGGTGTGGTTAAATAAAAGTTGAATTTTCATAGTAATGAAATGGTTTAATTATTTGGTACTTACAATTTTGGCTATCAACTTAAGGTAACCACCCTAACTAAGTTTGTGTTGGTTGTGTTCCTCCAATCTTTCTTATGTGGATTTTGAGGTATCCAAGATTTTACCAAAACTTTTGACTAGATTAGATATTGCACTTTTTATGTAGAACAAAAAGAAAACCAACATATTAATTTAGATATATCATATACCTTTCTCCACCTGGCATCGTTTTCCCTTTTTTCTCATTCTCTTCCCTTGCATCCTCCACTATATTACTCTACTCCCACTTGGGAATCATTGAAGGACATTCATACCCAGGGTTATTTTCCAAATTAACCATATATTTGTACCTCATATATGTCAAATAATTATTGGCCATATACATTACTTTACTTTGGTTGAATGTATTACCAAAGAGGCTGACCATGTAGTCAATAAGTTTTTTTTTCATATTAGGATTTCAGTTGTTCTTGCATGTATGAATGGAAAGCTCAAAAATATCTAATGCCTTCTCATTGAAGCACTTTCAAAACAAATTGTTTCCTGCCAAACAATATGATCAATAATATAAAATAATCATAAAAAACTGCATTTCTATCACAAAAGGGAAATAATTAAGACATTACTAGGGACTTTTGGCAACTTGAATGGAACAAGCTCCTCATCCACCAAAATATCAATCAACAATGTCCCATTGCTACGAACACATGTTAACCCAAAAGAAATCAGACAAATCGGTAACTGGGACATCACCACCATCTTGTGCATGTTCTAGCGTGCTATGGGAAGGGGCGTCATGGGCCCTACCAGAAGAAATGGAGCAGGGGATTAAATTAGGTGGAGTAGGAGTGGCAGAGGAATGAATCAAGTGGTTGTGAGAACTAGATAGAGAGGAAAATAACCTAGTGGGTATGTGACTAGTGTTGGGATGTAGTGGCATAGGTACGTTGCTATTACCAACACCAACCTCATGAGTAGGATCATGTGTTGTTCTCAAAAGATCTTTTGGAGAGAAAACCATATTTTGTTCAGCTATAATAAAACTGAACCAAAATTCATAAATGAATATATAAAATAAATTAATCAGTTTAAAAGTTGGCCCATACTCTATATTGCGATCGTGAGAACTAGACAGAGAGGCAAATAACCTAGTGGGTATGTGCCTAGTGTTGGGATGCAGTGGCATAGTTGCATTGCTACTACCAACACCAACCTCATGAGTAGGATGATGTGTTGGTCTTAAAAACTCTCTTAGAAAGAAAACTGTATATTGTTCAGCTATAAGAGAACTGAACCAAACTTCATAAATGAATATATGCAATAAATTAATCAATTTAAAATTTGTTGCAAACTGTATACTATGTATTGTGGCCATGAGAACTAGATAGAGATTAACATAACCTAGTGGGCATGTGACTAGTGTTGGGATGCAATGGAATAGGTGTATTGCTACTACTGCATCGACCTCATGAGTAGGATCATGTGTTGTTCTAAGAAACTATTTTAGAAACAAAAGCATGTTTTGTTCAGCAATAAGAGAACTGAACCAAAATTCATAAATGAATATATACAATAAATTAATCAGTTTAAAATTTGACCTTGAGATCTTCTTTGGTGACCTTCTGTAATTATCCCCTTGCATTGCATAACACCATAAATTTTACTTATTGGGTGTAGTTAAATAAAAGTTGAATTATCATAGTAATGAAATGGTTTAATTACTTGGTACTTACATTTTTGGCTATCAACTTAAGGTAACCACCCTAGCCAAGCTTGTGTTTGTCGTGTTTCTCCAATCTTTCCTAGGTGGACTTTAAGGTATTTAAGAGCCTAACAAAAGTTTTTACAAGGTTAGATATTGCACTTTTTATGTCGAACAAAAAGAAAACCGGCATATTCATTTAGATATATTATATACCTTTCTTCACCTAGCATTGCCTTCCCTTTTTTCCATTCTCCTCTCCCTTGCATCCTCCACTAGATTCCTCTACTCCACTGCGGGAATCATCAAAGGACACTCGTATCTAGGGTTAGCTTCCATGTTTGTCCCTCACATATTTCAAATAAGTATTGGCCATAGACGTTAATTCACTTTGGTTGAATGTATCACCAAAGAGGTTGACCATGTAGTCAATAAGTTCTTTTTTCAAATTAGAATTTTAGATGTTCCAGCATGTAAGAATGGAAATACCAAAAATATCTAATGCCTTCTCATTCAAACACTTTTAAAACAAATTGATTCCTACCAAACAATATGATCAACAATATAAAATAATCATAAAAAATAACATTTCAGTCATAGAAGGGAAATAATCAAGACATTAATATTTACCAAGGACTTTTGGAAACTTGAATCGAACAAGCTCCTCATCCACAAAAAAATAAAATGATAATGTCCCATTGCTATGAACACATGTCAATTACCCAGAAGAAATCAGACAAATCGATAGTGGGGTCATCTCTACCATCATGTGAATAGTCTAGCATGCTATGGGAAGGGGTGTCATGGGCACCGTAAGAAGCAAGGGAGCATAGCATGTAGGCGGAGTAGGAGTGGCAAAGGGATGAATCAAGTGGTCATGAGAACTAGATAGAGAGGAAAATAACCTAGTGGGTATGTGATTAGTGTTGGGATGTAGTGGCATAGGTGCATTGCTACTACCAACATTGGCCTCATGAGTAAGATCATGTGTTGTTCTAAAAAAACTCTTTTAGAAGGAAAACAATATTTTGTTTGACTGTGAAAGAACTAAACCAAAATTCATAAATGAATATATATGATAAATTACATAGTTTAAATGCTTGTGCATATTCTATGTTGTCTTATTTCTTCCATCAAAATGTTGCACCTTTCAAACAACATCCTTTGGGTTTTCCCATTGAAACAATGCAATAAATTATTTGTTTGACCATTTTAGAGCCTTTCTAACAGTCTTCGTCAACTCAATAGAATAACACAAGTCATTATCATCACCTGCATCATTGGGATTAGGGGTGGATGGCTACATATACAAACAAACAACAGGGACACAATTCAATTATAATAAAAATCTAAGATATAATTTATACAGCCTATATAGGATGCAAGGCTTGTGCCTTTTTGTGATCACCCTTCCACAATATTCCGAGGTGTTAATTACATTCTAGGAATGATTTTAAATTCTTTGTTTTCTTGTATTTTGATGGATTTTCTTATCATGTAATCAATAATGTCTTCAATTCGTGGAAAAAAGAAGAGGAAACAGTTTAATTGGTCTACAACTAGAGATAAGGAACCATCATCCCCAACCCTTCAAAAAGTAGAGGATTGAGAACTTGGTGATGGGTGTAGTGAAAAAATCCTTAGGAAGGAGACATAATTGAACCTTGGAGGGAGAAACAAAGCACATGACCAACCATATTACATCTGCCATATTCCATGCCCAACTATAAGGTGTGTTATCTTCTACTGTTTCATCTATAATTTATAGGAAATGCAAACATGTGTAAGATGGCCTACATGAGGGTGTCTAGCATATTAAAACAATCATAGTTGTGCATTATGTGAATTTGTTCGACTTTGTTGGTTGCACCAAGAGAGGGAGGTGCTGTGGAGGAGATGTTGTTATGCAATGTAAAGTAACGTAACAAAACTATTTATGTCCTCTTATAAAACTTGCATAGATCTATCATAAACGTGGATCTATCAAGCACCTAGAGGCATGACATTTTATTTGGTTTTACATTTTTATTTTATGAGCAAATATGTATTTTTTAAATTATTTTTTATTTGGTTTTATTATTTTATCTTGTGAGCCGAAAACAAATTGTAATTACCTTTTTTTTTTTGGTACATAATTGTTACACATTTCCCCATATTAGGTTGTTAGCATCTCCCTACTCTACTCTTGGTGCAATAAAAAATATATAAAAAAGAAGTAATTAAAAAAAATCCATGTTGGTGTATTGGCTAGGCTGTGGCTGGTGGCTACTGCAAGGCAAGTGGAAGAGGCAGTTGGAGGTGTATAAGTTGGAATAAATGTCAGGGCTCAGTACAAACATAAGTGATGAGTCGGACTTCTCAGATACAAATATTATTTTACAAAGCCCAATGCAACTATTTACCTTCAATTATTCAATCTCTGTAGCTGTAAACCATTGACCATGATTCCTCTCCCTCCCTCCATGAGATATACCTTCCCCATTTCCTCTCTACACTATCCACTGCCCTCTGCAGTTGTATGAGCTGGAACGAATGCCATTATTGATTGCAATCACAAGAATTGAGTTGGACTTTACAATTACAAAATTATTTTACAAATACCAAGGAACAGAATGACAATACTAGCAGCTGTAGACCATCGACCATGCCTGCTTCCCTGCTTAGAAGTTTCCTGCCTCTGCCTATTCCTCTCTTCATGAGATATGCCTTCCCCAGTTCACTGGCATCTATATAAACATTCTAAGCCCCCCTTTTCTCCCTCATCATACACAGTCCTCTAATCCTCTCCTTGCACTTGCATTTCAAGCTACTCTATTCTTCATCATCTTTTGCCCTTTCCATAAACATAATCATAGCCATGGGCACGTCCCTCCTCCTCCTCTTTCTTGCATTACTATTCTCAGCAAGTCTACTTGTAACTGTTTCTGCAAATTTCTACAATGATTTCGACACCACTTGGGGCACTGATCGTGCTCAAATCCTTGACAATGGAAACCAGCTGCAGCTTACTCTCGACCACACTTCAGGTACATACATTTATTTATTTATTTGGTAAATTCGTTTTTTATGGGCCAAGCTCTGCTCATTCCTTCTTATCCTTGATGACAGGTTGTGGGTTTCAATCCAAAAACGAGTATCTGTTTGCCAAGATTGATATGCAAATCAAGTTAGTACCTGGAAACTCTGCAGGCACATTCACTGCCTATTATGTATGTATTATTAGTTAATTTCACCTAAAGCTATTGCATTTCTTTCATTCAATCTGAAAGTTATTGAACTACCTGCATTCGTTTTGCTATCATAACATGTTATTGTTGGTATGCCCCTTGCACCTTGCAGCTATCCTCTCAAGGTCCCAAACATGACGAAATAGACTTTGAATTTTTGAGTAACCTCTCGGGAGATCCTTATGTTATGCACACTAATGTCTTCGCTCAAGGCCTTGGCAACCGTGAGCAGCAATTCTACTTGTGGTTCGACCCAACCTTGGATTTTCACACTTATTCTGTGCTCTGGACACCAAACCAAATTATGTATGCATTCTGATCACTTTTAAATCCAATATAATACAATCTATTAAACGAACATAACAGAAATGGATGTTTGTTATTCAGGTTTTCTGTGGATGGAACTCCAGTTCGAGTGTTCAAGAACAGGGAGAAAGAGTTGGGTGGAGTGGATGCCAATTATCATTATCCTAAGAGCCAAGCAATGAGGATATACTCCAGCCTTTGGAATGCAGAAGATTGGGCAACCAGAGGTGGACTTGTTAAGACCGACTGGACTAAAGCCCCCTTTGTTGCATCTTTCAACAACTTCACTGCTGTTACTTCTTCTTCTAACTCTGCTACAGAGGAGATTTTGGACTCGAAGCAAGAGCAAAGACTCCAGTGGGTGCGAAAGAACTACATGATATACGATTACTGTGGAGACACCAAGAGATTCTCCCAGGGGCTGCCTCCAGAATGCAAATGAGCCCTCAACTTCAGAGATTGCTTCACTTCATCGATTGATGAATTGTCCACGCCCTGCCCTTCCAACCATTCTTTTTATGTTATATTACATCCATTCTTTCATTCTTTTTTCTACAATGTTTATTACATATTTCTACACAGGCATGATTGCATTATTACAAAGGCAAAGAGCTGATAATCCCGTGTTCATTTTATTTAGTTATCAGTATAAAAAAATTTACCATTCTTCGTAACTCTCCATGGCTACAATCTCTTGTCTTCTTTTCGTTTCTTTCCAATAACTGTACCTTTTCGATTGGATTTGAATGGCTACAATCTCGTCTTCTTTTCGTTTCTTTCAGATTACTGTACCTTTTCGATTGGATTTGAATTTAGGTTTTCATTGTGGAAGTTGCTGTTGACAAATTTTACTTCGCAATTCAATTTCACCTTCTCATGCATACTTTGCGATATTGTTGGATTACGGTCAGTGTCTCATTCCATTGTAATGGAATTGACTGATCCAAATCGATTGATGCAAATTGAAGGATCGGTTGCTGCTTCTACGGTTCTACTATGTGATGTTCACAACTAATTTTTGATAACAAGTCCATTGGATACTTCTCAGATGCAAATTGAAAGATCGGTTGCAACTTGTGCCTTGTGATGTTCACAACTAATTTTTGATAACGAGTTCATTGGATACTTTTGAGGAAAAGAATGTGTTCCTTGTTATTCAAAGTTCGAATTAAAATCTGTTCCTGGTTATTTGAATTAAAGAGAATAATACTAAAAGAGACTTTCACTAAATAGCAACGAAGATCCTATGGCACCCTCAAAATTTGAATCAAAGAGAACAATACTATACTTGAAGATTTTCACTAAATGGCACCGAAGATCCTATGGCACCCCACAGGCTGTTTACATCTGACTAAAAACAAACCTTCTGTGCACTAAGCCCCAGAGCCGAGGTCTCACAGAAAACTATAATAGGGGCTGTCATCCACAGGATGAAACTACTAGTTTACAACAGCCCTGCAGGGCATATTTAAGCCCCCATTTTCTTCCTGCCACGAAGATGTTCTGAACACAGAATCTAATTAAAAGCAAAAGATTGCATGCAACGAAAATGTTCTGAACACAGAATCTAATTAAAAGCAAAAGATAGCATGCACTTGCTGTAAAACAAAATCCAAGTGCAATAAACAAGTTTCACATTAATCTGGATTACCCACAGAAATTCAGTGTCGCCTTTGATATCACGATTTGGTTTTTAATTTTTTCGTAGTGAATTTCTCCCTCCAGAAGTCCAATTGTCCATTTGGACAATATTTATGCTTCTGAATTGAATTGCCTGAACACGTACTTAAATGTTAAGATATTAAACCAGAACCAGATTTGCATCCAATGAACCAGATTTGCCTCCTGAATATCTGATTTCCTGGCAGCCCAATCTATGACCACCCTAGAGTCTCCTAGGGTCAGAGGATTGACCCTATATATTTGAATGAGCAAAAAAAAGAACGCTCTCCATAGTGCCAATAGTTCTACTCTATTATTAATTGCACGGAAGAGGTGCATTTTGCAACCCAGTTGGTGAGAGATGTGTAATTCCCTAGGTGCTCATCCTAGAGTTGACATGTGTCCTTTAAAAAAATATATATATATTATTAAAAATAACAAGTGGGCTTAAATTAAATTTAAAAATATTTAGAATTGCATATATATATAAAACAACATAAATTAGATAAATTAAAACCATAAACTTTGGATTACACATTTTCTCAACATTTCCACTCTAAAAAAAGGGTTTTTAGCTTGAGAGTTTTGATCCCTCTAGGTGCTTGGTAGATCCCCTTTTAGATGGATCTATGCTCGTATCTTCACCATAGCCTATCTAAAAACTCTCGGGTTTATTGGACTCATGCTTCATTCATTTTGGGTATTATCTGGGTTTTCCTCTGAAGGGTTTTCTCCTTGCCCCCCATCCTTCTGTGTCTATGAATCATCCTGTTGCTCTTCTTCATCTAGATATCACTGATCATCTACGACAGGGACTCGCCATTCTTCCGACCAATCTTGGACAATTGCCTCAAATTCTTCAGACAACAGTTGATACTGTGTCGTAAGCCATTATTGTTGTGGGTCTTTTCGTGGCTGCAAAAGGATATGATGGTGTCCGATTGTAAACTTGACAATATTTTGAAACTGCTTAACAATTTCCTCAGAAAGTCTTGCTTGATTTCTGAAATGATATCACAGGGCCTCTCCATGCAAAAAAAATCTATATCATTATCTTGTTGTCTCTGCTTCAAGTCTTTCTCGAACCACATATTCTGGCAGCGAGCTCCTCGACAGATAACAGGTACATCTACCCCCTAGTAGTTTGTTGGTTCTGCCCATGCAACAAACGAAATCAAAATAAGTATCCAAAAGTAATGAAATGAGCTACCTTTCTCCTCCGCTTCTTTGAATCTGCTAACAGTTCATTGAGCAGATATTGTGACCAATTGAGTTGAACACCGGATGCACATAACTTTATCGCAGTAATCTTCCCTGCGGTGCAGTGGTTCGACCACATCTTTCGCACCAATTTTCTAGCTATGTAATACCCCCTTAATTAATAATTTTTAATTCCGCTGGAAAATACTTTGATTATTATTTTATTATTCTTTGACAGAAAGGTCAAGCATAAAACATTTTGTAATAAAAATTCTATATTTAATAAAATATGCTGAAGGGGAACAAAAGTGGATATAGATGTTGAAAGAGTGTTTGCTGACCCACAAGAGGAAAATGACCAGTGGCAAAGACCACTGAGTGAGAACTCAATATGCATGAGGCATCATCCCAAAAAATCAGGTATGCACTCCTAGTTGAGTTGCTAAAGAGCAGGAGGTTCATAAATGACCAAGTCCTAAGCAAAATACTATTTAATAGTATGTCCATGAGCAGCAAGAGACTAGCATTAGGCAGGGATTAACATCTGTATAATGCAAGAAATGGCGCATTAAGATAGTTTTCTCTTGTGGTTCAGCGAACAAGCTCGAGGGTTCTAAAGCATGTAATTTGGCTGCTCTGGGAGTTGGTTGGGAGGAACAACTTCTCCACTTTTGTTTTCCCAGCGTTGGTGCTAAGTCCCTACTCTGTTTCTTATGAATGATTTTAGATGCAGTAGGATGTACATGTAAAATATTAAATTGCAGTTATATTTTCTGGCAGTACTGTTTATGCATTCTGGAGAACCATTATCCATGTTTCGTAAATCCTGGATCTAATGAATATCAAAGTAGAATATAGTTCCGTTCTTAGTTAGCTTACTACTGTTATGCTTGAATGTTTTAGAATTGATGAGTCCACATCTAATAGTTTGAACCTTCTATTTTTACACAGTATCAGAGGTTCCTGCCGTGTATTTCTTTCTAAAATTGATTTCTGTAATTCTGTTTTAATTCTACATTAGGAATTTAGTTTGCCGAATGGAACTATAATGCGTGTTTATAGTTTAGATATGAGTTATTCAATATTGTGGTTGAAACTGTTTTGCATAGAGAAAAAAAAACGTAATTAAACTGTACAAAATCCTATAAGTAACTTAGCATAGTTGGTTAAATGTTCTCAAATCATGTTCAGTCGACGGAATCAAGGTATGGCTGTAAGCACTAAGATAGTTTCTAGATCCAATTAACTTACGGATATTTAAACCCCAAATCAACCAGAAACCCATTGAATCCATAGTTAAACGTTGATCCATAAGAGAAATCAGATCAATGACTGAAAAGAGATTTCACACTTAGAAGCAACGCCCGAGTTAAACCTAAACAAATCGCCTTTCATCATGCGGTGGAGATCGATCTTGGAGAAGATCGACAACAATAAGGACATTTCGCAAGGGAAAGTGAAAGGAAGATAAAGGAGGGGTTGAGCTGTGAAATCAGAAGTTGATCGCTGTAATTTAATATCGATATCTACAACCGAAACCGATCATAAAATAGATCGACGGTCCACAATGATTTCGCAAGGAGAAGTTGCAGGTTTTGAACAACTTTTGATGTGCGCAAAATCTGTATGGAATGCACTTCATAATTTTGGAGTCCACCATTGATTTGGTGGGGACACTGATCGGACGGTCAACAAGCCATTTCGCTGATTCAACCAAGGAGTTGTTTAACAACAGTGAGCAGGCGCAAAAATTTTATCCAAAGGAATTTGTTACAGGCTTGAGTCCGCCTAAGTGAGTTAAACGTTGATCCACAATTTTAGAAGATCAATGGTCAAGATTGTACCCACAAGAATATCAACGGCTAATAATAGTCGCAGAGGTTTCATTGTAGAATCTGCAAAGGAGAATATCAACGATCAAGATTCCATCCGCAAGGAAGGTCAACGGCTAAGAATAGTCGCGAAGGTTTCATGGTGAATCCATAAAAGAAATCAGATCAACGGTCAAGATTGTATCCGCAAGAAGATCAACGACTAATAAAAGTCGTAGAGGTTTCATGGTGGAATCTGCAAAGGAGAAGATCGACAACCAAGATTTCATCTGCAGGGAATATCAACTGCGGACAACAATCATGAAGGTTTCATTGTGAATCCATAAAAGAAATCAGATCAACGGTCAGGATTAAAGCCGCAAAAGAGATCAATGGTTTATAGAAGCTACAAAAGGCGAAAAGTAGGGAAAAAGAAGGACAAGGAAGAATGTTGAGTTCTGATTTCCGATTTCTGCATCATATCAAGATCGACAGTCAAGGTTGATTCCGCAAAGATCAACGGTGCAGAAAGCATTTGTGGAATGCAGAACGCGGAAAGGGAAGAATTAAGAGTACGGAATGTAAAGTTTCCGAAGTTTGATCTCCGCATTAAATCAATATCGACAGTCAAGGTTGACTCCGCAAGGATCAACGGTGCGAAAAATCTTGTGCGGAAGGCGAAAAGTGGTCAAATGAAGGGATCGATATGTTGGGTTTTTTATTTCCAGATTCTGCAGCGGAAGGCAAAAGGTGAAAGTTGAAAGGCAAAAATCTGGAAGACCAAGTGTTCGTTTCATGGAGCTTCCGACTTTCGAGGTCTGAAAGCGAAAGGAAAAAAGGCGAAAGTCAGACGGCGGAAAGACAAAAGACAGAGTGGTCATTTCATTGAGTTCTGATTCCTAGAGTCCGCAGCAGAAGGCAGAAAGCCGGAAGACCAAGTGATCTTTTCATGGAGTTTTCGACTTTCGAGGTCCACAGCAGAAGGCGAAATGCAGAATTGGAACTACGGAATGGTTCTTGCAAAATAAAAGTAACTTAGTTTTTTGAGTTTTTGGTTTGGAAAACTATTCTCTTGGGAAAAGGGTTTCTAAGATTTGTTAAGGAGATGATGAACTTTTCATATGACCAAAGTTATGCTTTAAACTCTCTATTTTGTTTGTAATTCCTCATAATAGATTGGTTTTTATTTAAATTGTCTGCAAATATATGGTTATAGAAATTTTTATTTTGAAATTTGAGGTATGTTACGTATGGTATCAGAGCATGGTTTTAACACGAGGCCTAAATAGGCTCAACACAAAATTTCTATAGAAAAGAATAAGCTAACTCATGCTTATTTTGTCTTGAAAAATCTCTTACACCCAACAAAGAGAAGTACAAATATATTTTGCAATAAATATGGCAGAGGCGGGAATGTCCTCAGAAAAGGAACGTCACCCGAAATAACATTTAAATGAAGAGGGAAATCTAAGGGATTGAGAGTTCTGGGTAGATCCAATTGAAAGTCGGGACAATAAATCTGAATTAAAAATGACTGTGAATGAACTAAGATCTGAATTAAGAAAGGTTAAGGAAGATAATGAACAAATTCTGAAGGCTCAAGAAGAACTGAACACTATCTTGTTAGCAAAAATCCATAATGAAGAAAAAGATAAAAACAATGATTTTGAGCAGGAACTGCCTAAAAATGCCACGTACAATAAACTTAAGAATAGGAAGCTGGAATTTTACTTCCATAACTCTGATACTTCAAGTGAAGGGTCAGTTAAACCACAGAAAAACTCAAGAGTCGAGTGAAAGCAGTGACAAAAATAAAAAGAAGAAAAAGTACAAACCCTATGAGGAAATCTCTGGAGAGTTCAAAAAATGTAAACCACCCATGTTTAATGGGGAAATCGAAGGGCGAGGAGGCAGAGGCCTGGTTGTCCAGTATGAAAAAGTAATTCCAGATATATAATTACTCAGATGAGTTGAAAGAAAAAATGGCCATTTATAATATGACTGGAAAGAAAGATATATGGTGGCAAGATATAAAGATAGTTAAAGGTATAAAAGAAAGGTACGTAACCTAGGAAACTTTTAAGAAGTTGTTTAAAAGAAAATATTTATCTGAACAGTATTATGAAGAAAAAGCCAAGGAGTTTTATGAACTAAGGTTAGGGGCCATGACAATGAAAGAACTCTGTAGTAAGTTCTTAAGCTTACTTCGCTATGTCCCCTACATAATTGATGAGAAGCCCAAGATACAATGGTTCCTTAGCTTCCTTCCCCTCATGTTTAAAGAACGAATTGAATATGGCAATCCAAAGACACTAGAGGAAGCGATGAGGAAGTCCAACTTTTGTTATGAGAAAAACAAAAATAAAAGAGAACATATACTGGCTTAGAAGAATCAAAGGCCAAATCATTTTGATTCTAAGAGAAAAAAAAATAAGTTCCATAAAAACATGAGAAATAATCATAGAGGGTATCAGGGTAATAATTACAAAGGTTTTAAACCTCAAGATCCTATAGTACCCTCAATTGTTCCTAATAAAAACCCAGCACAAAAAGAACCCTTAAAGTGTTGGGAGTATGGGGAGCAACACTACTTTAAAGATTGTCTAGTAAGGAAGCAGAAGTTTAATGTCCATTCTATCCAGGAAGCAGTTACAGTTGGGGATATGGCCAGGAGCATGTGCAGAATATGCACGGCATTGGAGAATCGACAAGCATACCATCATACTTCCATGGTCGAAATTGAAGGTATGATAAACAATCAACCTATCTCTATCTTAATTGATCCAGGAACAATCCTAAGTTATATTTCACCTAGAGTAGTTTATTTACGCAATTTGGTACCTGAAAAATTTGATAAGTCGTGGCTAGTACAATTAGCCACGGGTACAANGATCCAGGAACAATCCTAAGTTATATTTCACCTAGAGTAGTTTATTTACGCAATTTGGTACCTGAAAAATTTGATAAGTCGTGGCTAGTACAATTAGCCACGGGGACAAAAAAAAAGGTTACAAGTATTGTTAGAAATTGTAAGATAATGTTGAATGATTTTCTTATACATGTGAATGTAAATATATTTCATTTAGGATCTTATGATTTGTTGATAGGAATGGATTAGCTGGAAGAGCATAAATTTTTGCTAAAACATTTACATATATTGATAATAATGGAAATAATATGAAAGTGAAAGAAATTCCTATGAAGGTAACCATAAGAGAAATCTCTGCTCTGCAAATAAAGAGATCAATAAGAAAATGATGTAAAGTATTCGCAGTATATATAATGAATGATAAAGAAAATGATATAAAGCCTAAACTAGAAGACATAAATGTTGTAAAGGAGTTCGAAGATATCTTTCTGGAAGAAGCCCTTGGACTTCCTCCATAAAGTATCTTTCCAAATATATATTTAAGGTCGGGTTATCATCAAGTGCGAATAAAGGATGAAGATATTTTTAAAATAACATTTAGGACCCGTTACGGTCACTATGCATTTGTCATAATTCCCTTTGGGTTGACAAATGCACCTGCTCCGTTCATGTGTTTAATGAACAGTATCTTAAAAAGGTATCTGGATAAATTTATGGTTGTCTTTATTGACAACATATTAATATACTCTAAGAATGAACAAGAACACTAAGAACATCTTAAAATAGTTCTGCAAGTATTAAGAGAACAACAACTTTATGCAAAGTCCAGTAAGTGTGAATTTTTCAAAAACGAGACTCAGTACCTCAGACATGTAGTGTCCAAGGATGGAATCTCAGTCAACCCAGATAAGATAAAAGCCATCATGGAATGATCTGTTCCTAAAAATGTATCTGCCATCAGATCATTTATGGGAATCACTGGATACTACAGGAAGTTCATAGAAGGTTTTTCTAAGATTGCATACCCCATAACTTCCTTACAGAAGAAATGAAAAAAGTTTGAGTGGACTAAAAAGTGCGAGAAAAGTTTTAATAAATTAAAACATCTATTAATCACTGCCCCAATTTAAAAAACTGTTTATCCATTCAAGGATTTCATCGTATGTACCGATGCTTGCAATGAAGGGTTAGGTGGAGTTCTACTACAAGACAATTATGTTGTAGCTTATGAATCTAGAAAAGTAAAAGATCATGAGAAGAATTATGTGACACATGATCTAGAACTTGCTGCTATAATTCATGCCTTAAAAATGTGGGGACATTACTTAATTGGGAGAAATTTTTTGCTCATGTTAGGCAACATAAGCCTTAAATATTTATTTGATCAACAGAATTTGAATGCAAGACGAGCTAGATGGTTGTCCTTTCTAAGATAGCATGAATTCGAAATAAATCATATAAAAGGAAAAGAAAATAAAGTAGCAGATGCTTTAAGTCAGCCTGCCAATTTACTATGTGCAAGCAGCAACTACGAATCTGATCTGGGAGGTCATATTTTAATACTGAAAATTTTGATGGAGAATATCAGATTTTAAAAAAAAAGACTGCTAAAGATGAACAAGAACAAGTAAAAACAAACTTTAGCCTAAACAAACAAGCACTAGTGTTGTATAAAAACAGGTTGTATATACCTAACATAAGAGAAATTAAATTGATAGCCATGGATGAACTACATAAAAGACGATACTCGGGGCATCCGGGATATCAAAAAATGATTATCATATTAGAAAGGACTTCTTTTGGACAAACATGAAAAAATAAGTGGTCGACTACTTAGATCTTTGCCTGGAATGTCAGCAAGTTAAAGAAGAACATCAACATCCTGCATGATTGTTGCAGCCACTACCCATTCAAGAATGGAAGTGGGAGACCATCAGTATGGATTTCATCACCGGATTGCACAAGAATTTCATACAATATGATTCCATCATGGTTGTGGTTGAAAAACTAAGCAAAGCGGCTCATTTTATACCTATCAAATCTACCTACAAAGTTGTTGATATTGCAGACATCTTCACGAAATAAATTTTCAAGTTACATGGCATACCGAAAGTGATAGTCTCGAATAGAGATGTGAAGTTTATAGGTAACTTCTGGAAAGCATTATTTAAAAGCTTGGGTACCCAGTTAAATTTCAGTGTTGCATATCATCCCCAAATGGATGGGAAGACTGAAAGGGTAAACCAGGTTCTAGAGTACATGCTAAGAATGTATGTTATGGACAAAGCAGATAAGTGGGAAGACAACCTACATTTAGTTGAATTTGCTTATAACAATAATTTCCAAGTTTCTGCAGGTATAAGTCCATTTCAAATTTTATGTGGGAATAAGTGTAATACTCCAATTTCATGGAGCATCCATGTTGATATATTCATGTTAGGACCCGGATTATTAGAAGATATGGAACTAACTGTGAAACGGGTACAACAAAACTTGAAGGCTGCCCGAGACAAGCATAAAAGTTATGCTAACTTAAAAAGAACTCCTAGAGAATTCCAGGTGGGTGATCATGTATACATAAAGGTAAAGCCCAAGAAAAGTACCTTGATATTGGGAAAGTATAAGAAATTGGCACCCAGGTAATGCAGGCCATTTGAAATTCTATCTAATGTAGGGTCGGTTGCATACCAATTATCCCTACCACTCAGTATTAAAGTACATAATGTGTTTCATGTTTCTATATTGAAAAGATATGCTCATGATGTTTCTCATGTGATTGACTGGAATGTAATCCAGGTGAAACCAAAGGGAGATTTTCAAGTGGGACCAGAGTGCATTCTTGATAGGAGAGAACTTTTACTACGGAACCATACCATCGGACAAGTAAAGGTGCAATGGAAGCACCTTAGTCTAGAAGAAGCTACTTGGGAGCTGGAAAGTAATATGCAGGTGGCATATCCAGACTTATTCTAAGAGGCTGCCATGGATGAATAAAAGAAAATTTGATAACACTGACGATGATGTTATATTTTAAGGGGAGATATATGTAATACCCTGTAAACTAATAATTTTTAATTTTGCTGGAAAATACTTTGATTATTATTTTATTATTCTTTGACAGGAAGGTCAGGAAAAAAACATTTTGTAATTAAACATTCCCTATTTAACAAAATATGCTAAAGGGGAACAAAAGTGGATATAGTTGTTGAAAGAGTGTTTGCTGACCTACAAGAGGAAAATGACAAGTGGAAAAGACCACTGAGTGAGAACTCAAGATGCAGGAGGCATCATCCCCAAAAATTAGGTTCACACTCCTAGTTGAGTTGTTAAAGAGAAGGATGCTCATAAATGACCAAGTCCTAGGAAAAATACTATTTAATAGTATGCCCATGAGTAGCAGGAGGACAGCATTGGATGGGGATTAACATCTATATAATGCAAGAGATGGCCCATTAATATGTTTTTCTCTTGTGGTTCAACGAATAGGCTTGGGGGTTCTGGAGCATGTAATTTGGTTACTCTGGGAGTTGGTTGGGAGGAACAACTTCTCCACTTTTGTTTTCCTGGCGTAGGTGCCAGGTTCCTACTCTGTTTATTATGAATGATTTTAGATGCAGTAGGATGTACATGTGAAATGTTAAATTGTAGTTATATTTCCTTGCAGTACTGTTTATGCATTCTGGATAACCATTATCTATGTTTTGTAAATCATGGATCTAATGAATACCAAAGTAGAATCTAGTTTCGTTCTTAGTTAGCTTACTATTGTTATGCTTGAATGTTTTGGAATTGATGAGTCCACATCTAATAGTTTGGACCTTCTTTTCTTACACGGTATCAGAGGTTCTTGCTGTGTATTTCCTTCTGAAATTGATTTCTGTAATTCTGTCTTAATTTTGCATTACGAATTCAGGTTTCCGAATGGAACTATAATGCTTGTTTACAGTTTAGATATGAGTTATTCAATATTGTGGTTGAAACTATTTTACATAGAGAAAAAACCACAATTAAACTGTACAAAATCCTATAAGTAACTTAGCGCAGTTGGTTAACTAGTCTCAAATAATGTTCATTCGAAGAAATCAAGATATGGTTGTAAGCACTAAGATAGTTTCCAGATCCAATTAACTTGAAGTGATTTAAACCCAAAATCAACCAGAAACATGTTGAATCCACTGTTAAACGTTGATCCATAAGAGAAATTAGATCAACAGCTGAAAAGAGATTTTGCACTTAGAAGCAGCGCTTGAGTTAAACCTAAAAAAATAGTCTTTCATCGTGCGATGGAGATCGATCTTGGTGAAGATCGACGATGATAAGGACATTTCATAAGGGAAAGAGCAAGGAAGATAAAGGAGGGGTTGGGCTGTGAAATTAGAAGTTGATCACTGGAATTTAAGATTGAGATCGATCATAAAATAGATTGACGACCCACAACAATTTCGCAGGGAGAAGTCGTGGGTTTTAAACAAATTTTGATGTGCACAAAATTTTTATGGAATGCACTTCATAATTTTGGAGTCCATCATTGATTTGGTGGGGACACTGATCGAACGGTCAACAAGTCATTTCTTTGATTCAACTAGCAAGTTGTTTAACAGCAGTGAGTGGGAGAAAAAATTGTATCCAAAGGAATTTGTTATAGGCTTGAGTCTACCTGAGTAAGTTAAACGTTGATCCACAATTTTGGAATATCAACGGTCGAGATTGTATCCACAAGAAGATTAAAGACTAATAATAGTCACGGAGATTTCATTGTGGAATCTACAAAGGATAAGATCAACGACTGAGATTCCATCCACGGGGAAGATCAATGGCTGAGGATAGTCGCAAAGGTTTCATGGTGAATCCATAAAAGAAATCAGATAAACGGTCAAGATTGTATCTGCAAGAAGATAAATGGATGATAAAAGTCACGGAGGTTTCATAGTGGAATATGCAAAGGAGAAGATCAATGGCCGAGATTTCATCCACAGGGAAGATCAATGATGGACAATAATCATGAAGGTTTCACTGTGAATCCATAAAAGAAATCAGATCAATGGTCAATATTAAAGCCACAAAAGAGATCAACGGTTTATAAAAGCTGCGGAAGGCGAAATGCAGAAAGTAGGGAAAAAGAAGGACAAGGCAAAATGTTGAGTTTTAATTTTCGATTTATGCACAGATCAAGATTGACATTGAAGGATGATTCCGCAAAGACAAACAATGTGGAAAGCATTTTCTGAATGTAGAACGCGGAAAGGAAAGAATTAAGATTACGGAACATAAAATTTATGAAGTCCGATCTCTGCATCAAATCAAGATCGACGGTCATGGTTGTTTTGCAAGGATCAATGGTGTGGAAAATCTTGCGCAAAACGTGGAAGGCGGAAAGTGGTCAAATGAAGGTATAGATATGTTAGGTTTTTTATTTTCGGATTCCGCAGCAGAAGGCGGAAGGCAGAAATCCGGAAGACCAAGTGTTCGTTTCATTGAGTTTTTGACTTTCGAGTTCCACAGCGGAAGGCAGAAAGGAGGAAGGCGGAAGGCGGAAAGACAAAAGACAAAGTGGTTGTTTCGTTGAGATCCGATTCCCGGAGTTCACAACGGAAGGCGGAAGGCGGAATTCGGAAGGTGGAAAGCCGAAAGACCAAGTGATAATTTCATGGAGTTTTCGACTTTCGAGGTCTGCAGCGGAACGTGGAATCAGAATTGCGGAATGGTTCTTGAAAAATAAAAGTAACTTAGATTTTTGAGTATTTGGTTTGGAAAACTATTCTCTTGGGAAAAGGGTTTCTAATCTTTGTTAAGGAGATGATGAAATTTTTATATGACCAGGGTTATGCCTTAAACTCTCTATTTTGTTTCTAATGCCTCATAACATATAGGTTTTTATATAAATTGTCTGCGGATATATGGTTACAGAATTTTTATATTTTGAAATTTGAGATATGTTAGAAGCTAGAACCTTGGCGGTGAACTGAACAATGTGGTCATTGATAGAGGCAATCAAAAATATTTTGGTGGCTCTGATCAGGTCATACTTGTCTTTTAACTTGTTCGTTAATGCAGTATCTTGCTCTTTTCCAGTGAAAAATGGTATTGGGTCTAGGCCTGCAAGTGGGAGTCTCGTAATCACTGTTATAAGCTCAACATCCACAGAAACCTTATGGTTGAACCATAGAAATCCACCATGGAATGATACTAATAGTTTTTTAACACATGCATTCACCTCCATACTATGACCAAAATGTGGCATGTACATCAACGACAATAAACCTGCTTTGTCTAGTCCTCTTTCCCATTCCATTGGAACTAAGCGCATCGAGACATCCTCTATATATTTGAAACAAATCATGTATTTATCCATTGCCAAATCTGGAAATTTTCATAGGTCATGATCAACAAAGGTCATATTATTGATATTTGGAAGTATGTTCTCCGTTATCCAAACTTCTTCCGGTACAGTCGATGCTATCAGTGGGAACTGTGCATTCTTCGAAATTCTAATCTTAGGCGCATCATATTTTCTTGGTGAAATATATGGTGGCAACATAGTCGCAGACCTTGCTTCTTCATCTTCCAGTGGTAGTGTTGCTAGTACTTTCTTCTTGCGGTTACCAGATCACTTCCTCGTTAACGGACCAGATGGGTCTAGTCTCAACCTCACTAGAGGAATTATGGGTGACTATGGCATTTCCCTTACAACCCTGACTTCCAGTGGAACATATCCAGCATTGTCTTACATAATGAGTGTGGATGGTGTGATTGCAACACCAGATTCTGCAACTGTGCTTGTATTAGAAATGGAAATAACCATACTTTGTGAAAAACTCACTTCGGCTCTTGCAGTTGCAAAAAACAATGGAATACTTTCGCTCGGGTGTAGAAGAATGAAAACTGAAACTTGGGCGGGAAGGTGATAACATCTACCTGTTCAATTAGTCAATCGTTCACATGCACAAAAATGAATGGAAAGGATCAAATTTCTCCTAAATCTATCAAGCATGAAGAAGGATCAAATTTCTCTAGATGTAAAAGAAATTACACCTCAAAAAATTGGATCCCTCTTAGACCAAATTTCACATAAATATATGCTAGTTTACATCCCATTGGAATTTTCCCTTACTCTCTTGTGAATTTCTCCAACAAAGTCGTTTTTGTTGAAGCTTGTTTTGAACTGATAAACTTCTATGAAAACCCTATTAACTTTTGAAATTAATACCTTAAGTTAATATACTGTAGACTCTTACCTACTTTTAATATAATTACGCCGTAGGCGTTTTCACAATGGAAAAGGCAGTCTCAAAAGATTCCTCGTCTCCCTGGCCATTAACAGTTCGACATGTGTTGCTTGTTGATTGGCGACTTTGGCGACTTTTTCCATATCATGCCATGGTTAGAATGTCGGTTAGTTATATCCCGTGATCCGGAAAATAGCGCTACCAGACATTTCTTGTGTCTCTTTGTCATCGGGAAAATAGTGAATAAGCTGGCCATGGCACGCTATGGTTAAAATTTTGGGTTATTATATCACATGATCCGACAAATAGCAAAGAAGCCGGTCATGGACTAACATTATCAGACACCTATGTTTTGTCTCGTTTTCTTTGTCAAATGTCCACTCAAAAGACATTATTGCCACGCTGAGAAAATGACCGCATGTTACCGCTGTTGCTGCGCATGATTCATTGATTGTCCTTATATTTTTTTTCATGCATGTATGCTGATCAATTTTTCCTTTTTTTTAATGCACTTCAGCTGCGTCCCTAAATCTACATTCTCGATTTTGGAACTTTTGTCTGGTAGACCACAAGTGTCCTGTGTGTTACGACCGGTGATGTGTGTGAATGGATTGATGGACTCAATGGATTGATTTTCACTTGCGGATTGATTTGGAGTCTATCTATTGTCCTAAACAACCGGTCCTGGAATTTTTTTATAGGGTTTCATTGTCCTTTGATACAGTTCATTAATCTCAATTGGAAATAGCCCTTTCCAAGATTTTGCTAAAGTTTCAATCCAACAGTTTGTTTCGGTTTAAGCTAGCATTTTGTTCAGGCCTTTTCTACCTTTAGGCTCTCAATTTGTAGGGTCAATTTGGTCATGGTTTTGTTTGACTACTGCTTCAATTGATGAAATACACTTTGCTCATGTCCCTTCATTCACGTTAATGTTTCATCAATACATTGTTGCTCCATTAATGCATGAAAATTTGTCATTTGATTCAGACATGGCCCTAACACTTCGTTTTTTCTCATCTTATGATGGTCTCCAAGATCTTCTTACAATACTTGATTTACCGCATTTGTTGTTGCACCGACTTTACTTTCCACATATAAACATGCCTTCACGTAACCACTATTTCTTACTGTTTTCCTTTGTTTTGCTTACATTCATTTTGTTGCATTTCATTTACACTCAGAGTTTTGCATCAGAGGATTTCATTCCTTCTTAAATTTGCAGGTATTCCTTAGTTCTTCTTAATTGTTTTGAATATTCATTTTGTGAGCTTATTAGATGGTGAAATACCATTCCTCTATTTTAATTGAATGTGACTCTTCGTATGTTGCAAAAATATTGTGAGTTCTATTGGTTATGTCATGCTCTATCAATAAAATGATAGGTATTAGTTTTTTAGCTAGATACAAACTTACTCCTGCTATCAGTTGTATTGGTTACCTAGCTTCATAATAGTGCAAGCTATGTTAATCAAATGAAAGGTATTAGTAATTAGATAAGGAACTCAGTCTAAAGGTGCAAAGTGACTACAAAGCTTTCTTGATATGTCTTTCGTTATTCTTCTCCATTACTCCTCATTCAAAAACTCGTTTCCTCCTTAACCAATTTGATACACAGAATGAAACTAAGTTTGGATAATTGAAAAAAAAATAGGTAAAATGGGTTTCTTTTCGTAACATACACATTTTAGAAGAAGACTGATGAAAATAACGCAAAACAAGTTTAAAGTAAGGATAAAATCAGCAGAGGTAAAAGTTATGCGAAAATAATACGACAGTCAAAATAAAGTCTTAAACACCAAATGACATTAACAAAATCGATGTTTATCGGTTTCGGATACCCAAACATCGAAAATGGGAAATAGAAACATAGGATTCCTATATGTTCATTTTTTCTCATCTTATAACATTTTTTTTTAAATACATAACTTCCGAGATGCAAAATGTCACAAATCGGATATTGTGAAATAGGAACATAGGATGCCTATATGTTCGTTTTTTCTCATCTTATGACGTTTTTTTTTCTTTTTTTGTCCAGTCCTTTTCTGCCTCTAGGCTCTTAGTTTGTAGGGTCAATTTGGTCGTGGTTTTGTTTGACTACTACTTCAACCGATGAAATACACTTTTCCCATGTCCCTTCATTCACATTAATGCTTCATCAATGCATTGTTACTCCATTAATGCGCGTAAATTTGTCATTTAATTCAGGCATGGCCCTATATGTTCATTTTTTCTCATCTTATGATGGTCTCCAAGATCTTCTTACAATATTTTATTTACCGCCTTTGCTTTCCACTTATAAACAGGCCTTCACGTAACTACTATTTCTTACTATTTGCCTTTGTTTTGCTTACACTCATTTTGTTGCGTTTGATTTACACTCAGAGTTTTGCATCAAAGGATTTCGCTCCTTAAATTTGTAGGTATTCCTTAGTTCTTCTCAATTGTTTTGAATATTCATTCAGTCTGCTTATTAGATGGTGAAATATCGTTCCTCTATTTTAATTGAATGTGGCTCTTCCTCTGTTGCAAGAATATTGTGAGTTCTATTGCTTATGTCATGCTCTATCAATAAAATGATAGGTATTAGTTTTTTGGATAGATGAAAATGTAAATGATTTAGTTATTTCAGTCAAAAAACTAATACATTTTCATCTTGCTCTGTTTTAATTTACTCTTACTTGTGCTCTGTTGCAAAAGGGTTGTCAGTTGTATTGGTTACCTAGCTTCATAATGGTGTAATACTCATACTATGTTAATAAAATGAAAGGTATTAGTAATTATATCAGGAACTCGGTCTAAAGGTGCAAAGTGACTAATAAGCTTTCCTGATATGTCTTTCGTTATTCTTCTCTAGTACTCCTCAGTCCAAAACTCATTTCCCACTTGACCAATTCGATATACAGAATGAAACTAACTTTGGATGATTGAAAAAAATAGGTAAAAGGGGTTTCTTTTCTTGACATACACATTTTAGAAGCAGACCGATGAAAAATAAAGCACAAGTTTAAAGTAAGGATAAAATCAACAAAGGAAAAAGTTATGCGAAATTAATACGAACAGTCAAAATAAAGTCTTACACGCTAAACGAATTTAACAAAATCAATGTTAATCGGTTTTCGATACCCGAACATAAAAAATGGAAATTAGGAAGTTCGGCGTTTCCTTTTTTTAAATACATAACTTTTGAGATGCAAAATGTCGCATGATATTCCTTATTGGAAAACATAGGACATAGGATTTCCAAAATTTGACATGTCAGAAATCGAAAATAGGAACATAGGGTGCCTATATGTTCGTTTTTTCTATCTTTAGTATGGTTTTTTCTTTTTTTTAAATACATAATTTCTGAGATGAAAAATGTCGCAAATCGGAGATTGCCAAATCAAAAATCGTAACATACGGTTTTCCTTATTGAAAAACATATGACATAGGACTTTCAGAATTCGACATCTGAGAAACCGGAAATAGGAACATATGATGTTCCTTATTTTAACACATATCATATCCAGAATCTGAAATGTCGAAAATTGAAAAAAACCTTGTTGAACACACATTATTAAAATGAACAAATGAACACTATCAAAATAAAAAACGATATTCCCTATGTTCGGGATACGAACTATTGGGAATATGAAATCTGGAAGCCAGCAAATTATTCCAACAAAAGCCTGAGTCTCTTGTTTCCAATATCCAAAATATCGAAAATCAGAAATTGAGATGGGTGGCTCCAGAATCTGTCATTTAGTATAGATAGGCCATGCTTGATTGCTCAGATCACAATCTATTTCAAGAAGTAATAGTCCATCTATATGGCTAGCAACGCCAATGACAGTGAAACGTGTAGGTAAGCATTGCAATATTCTATTGATTGAAAATTGGAACATGACCCGACGTCCAATATCGGAAATAACAACTTCAACATTTATTTATTTGAAAATACAAAACTTCCGACATTCGAAATGTTGCAAATCGAAAATTGGAGAATCAAATATTGGAACATATAGTCTTCTTTATTCAAAAACATAGGACATAGGATTTCTGGAATCACATGTAATCACTGTTAATTCCCAACATGTAACCACTTAACATTTGTTTTTTATCATCTGGTTTATATCGATATACTTTGCAGTTAATACATGTATAAAATGTGTCACTTCCAGCAATCAAAGATTCTATGTTGTTAACAACTTTACAATTTCCTTGTAGGCATTATGCCAACTCATTACAATGAACAAGCCAATGCATGAAGAAGAGTTGTATATGCAGAGAACAGAGATAAAAACAACAAGAAACAACGTCATATTTACAGAGTTGCTTGACTACATATGGATATGTCCTCTTCAGTTTCTCTGAAAGGATCTTCCAATAGACCTTCACTTCCATCACCTATGCTAAATCCACTCAACACCCGTCTTGATGATGCACATCAACGGTTTCATAAAAAAATGGACAAACTGGCTTATATGCATATCTGCTCGATTTGCAAAGAATGTTACCCTGGTATTGTAATGAGAAAATTCCATGATGCATACACTTGTTCTCGTTGTATTCTAGAATGAAAAGGCCACCACTTTTCATTGGAAAACAATATGGACCCATGAATCCAACCACCTATTCTTGCAGTACTTACATAGGTTGAAGAAATGCTTATTAGTCGTGCTATCCCAATCTCACAAGTTACACATGCTCATGGTGGTCAATATAAATATAGTGGACATACTATTGGTTTCCCCCAAAACATTTCCAATATTGCAGAATACCTACCCCATTTAATATCAGAACTTGACATCCTTGTTGTTCGCAAATGCAACTCTACAAACAATCCATATGAACTATTTGTTAGTCGAATATGTGTTCTTACTTCCGTTCAATACAAAATGGAAAATGACCCATACTACAAGGATGTATAGGTCAACCCAATTGAATTAGCTTCATTGCCCCTTGTTTCAACAGACATTTCACCTTGGATTCCGCATGTTAATAGCAATGCTACATTAGCTCATTAGCAAAGCTTGTCCTCTACAATTCAACCACCAAATTCATTTGAACCCTATGAATTAGAATCCTCGTCATTTATTTCAACACAAACTAACGCTAGAACTAATGTTGAAGAGATTAGATAGTTGTTACACATACCAAATATCTCACTACCACCTTCCATTGATTTCCCCCCTATAGGAATTTCACCTATCAATGAGTACAACACCGAAGGCCTTCTTTCCATGGCTTTTCCAACTTTGTTCCCCACAGGTGCAGAAATTCCTAAACAACCACGCATTCATGAGGTTGATATGCATGAATATGCACTTCACCTAATTCATTATCATGACGACAGATTTGGCCAACATCCTCGCTTCCGATAGTACATATACAATGTAATTATGTGTCATCGGAGTAATGCTACTGCCTCTGTTTTTGTCAAAATTAATCTTGAAGATACACTACCTCTGATAATACTTGAGCTTGTTAACCAGTTGTAAGACATGCCTAATCAGAAAATTGGTGAGCGGGTTGCAAGGTTTAGGTCTTCATTACGTGGAACACACTCATATTGGAACAAAAGTAGGTCTGAACTCACAAATATCACTACTACATTTCGACCAAAAATCCGACGGTCGTCATGTCGGATTTTCGACACTTTCCTGTCGCATGTACGACACTTTGGTTTTTTTTGAAGCGTCGGAAACTTGTCGTCGGTTAGGAAACACTTAAATAACCGTCGCTTAAGCGACACTTAAGTAACCGTCACTTGAATGTAAAGCGTCGCTTAAGCGACGGAATGTTTTCGACGGTAGCAAATTTTTTTGAGAAAATAACCTTTATAACCGTTGCTTAAGCGACGAATATCAACTAAAAGCATCGGAAAATCGACACATAGTACCGTCGAAAAAGAGACACATATTAAAATCAATGTCAGAAAAGCGACAGCAGTCTAGAAAAGGCGTCGGAAAAGCGACAGCCGAAACCGTCGCTTAAGTGACGCCTGTGGAATTTTTTTTTTTTTAAATTAAATTTTTTTTTTGCTAATTCTCAGTTGGAAGCACCACCTTCGAGCTCTTTAGCTCATCCTTGGCTGCAAAGACAAAGCTGAAGGGGCTCCTTGAAATTCTTGCTTCCTGCATATCATATTTACCAAGCAGATCATGAAAGAGCTTCTTCTGCAAGGATGCTAAATCCCCTTTTCTGACGTCATATAGAAAACATGATCTGCTAAAACATAATACTAAAATTCAAAGAATTTGATATTAGGATATATGTAAGAGATTGTATCATAACATACAACGCAAGATCTAGATGAGATTACCCTTAAAAAAAATGAGTCTAGATCAGCTTCGAAACTAACAGCACTGAAAATCGGATATCATGGCCATGGACATCAGTATTTCATCTCCTGTACTCAGCCCTTAGTGTGCTTTTTGCAGTCCCAGCTCTGATGGCCAAGGAATTGCAACCTGGATTGATGACAATGATGCCAGAAACATTTCTGAATACTTGTGGAACTCAGAATCAAAGCTCGGATGAACTCAGAATGTATAAATTCAAGGTGGTTATATGCATGAGAGACCCAGGCCATGATTGGACACGGTGCCCTTTTGCTCACAGGGGAGAAAGGGCTAGAAGAAGGCACCCGAGTCTGTACTGTGGAGAAAATTGTGTCGATTACAAGAAAGGATATTGCAAGAACGGCTTAACCTGTGAATTTGCTCATGGTTGGTTTGAGAGCTGGCTGCATCCTCACAGATACAGAACAAAGCATTGTAAACATGGTGTGAATTGTAATAGAAGAGTCTGTCTTTGCGTGGAGATGAAGAAATCCGTTTTCCACCAACACTCAGTTCCTCTAAAATGAAATATCATAAGAATTACAGTAGTACTGACAATAGGTCTGTTTCTACTAACGTTATTACACCACAGATTTATAATGCTACTAGACAAGATGTTGTTAGCAGTCCCAGAGGTGTTCATGCAGCACAAATGTTGTTGAAGCCCTTGTACATGAATTCGCCGTTGCAGTATAATACTTTGGAAATCCTCCTTCGCTTCGTCGAGACTTGGCCACCACAAGTGGTTCCGATTTAGATGCCGCATCTTCTAGTTTCGATTTAGATGCCGCATTGTTGCAAGCTTACTTCTCTAGGCATTTTATTGCTGGGAACCTAGCACTTG
>LPNX010906663.1:5772-45640 GCA_001517045.1 Pseudotsuga menziesii | reverse complement strand
CGAACTTGTACTCGGGAAAGCGAGGGGGTTTATTTTAACTTAGCAGTGCATAACAAAATTGTTTTTGTTTTTTAATTACTACACTGCTCAAATCTTTTCCATTATGGTACTTTTGCACAACTTAAACACAGCATGAAATGATAAAAAAAAGGACAACTACGCTACCAGCATATAAGAAAATAGAAAAGGACACCGACACAAATCCCCAAAGGGGGATGGGGACCGGGCTCTACTGAGCCTACTCAAACTTGTTTTTATTAGTCGGTTACAATGCTTCAGCAGAGAATGCTCTTTGGTCCTTGTTATCTGGGATCCAAAGGCTTACAACATGCAAAGGAAATAGGCCCAGCTAAGGGGAAAGCCTCCTGGGAGCTCCGGATGTTCGAAAAAGCTAATTTCAGGCAGAGTTTCCTTCTCTTTTTTGATGGGCCTGTAAAAACCAGCAAGCATATGTCAGTGAAAGATGCCCAAAAACACTTTGGAAGTGTCTTTGGGCAGCATGCAAAAATTTACAAAAAAATCTAAGTAACAACTGATTACAAAAAAAACAAGGAAACAACTAAGTGAGTTAAGCTAGAAATCTTGCCTTCTTAGGATCTTTGCTTGCCTCTTGAGAAGAATGGCAAGCAAATCTTAAGCACAAAATGCTAGATCAAACTTTAAAATGCATAGAAACTCTTTCAACAAGCCTTTTTTAATTTTTCAAAATTTTTAAACTTGCGGAAAAGGGGAAAAGTAACTAGATCTAGAATTTTAAATGTACCTTTGAAGCAGACTAGAAATAGAAACTTTTAGACATCAGATCTACCTTTGATATAACTTTAGATGCTAGATCTAATACGGAAACGTTTGAAACCGAAAGAAAATTTTAAGAAATTTGTGGATCAAAAGTTAAAGAACCCAGGGTAGAGCAAGCAATAAAGGACAGAAAAAGCTTCCTTGGTGAGATCAGAGGGACAGAGCTTATTTTCAAATTTTACTGAAGGAAAGGTAGAGCACATTCGCTCATCAATACTCCAGCATTAGCTTCCTGCAAAAGATTATCAACACTAGCAATGGGGATTAAAAAATACCTGTGTAAACCGAAAGAGACTACAACAACAATGTAGATCTAAGCATGAAATCATACATATATCAAATAGTCTTCCTTGACTTGCAATAAAGAGTAACCTAACAATAATTACCTTTTATCTCTACAAAAATACCATTTCCTTCCGAAAGCAAGTTAATCCCAAACATATGCAAGCATGAAAACAAATACAGGTTACCTCACAAATGTAGAGTGAGCTCTATCCAAACATCCATAGATCCCACACAGAAATTGCCTCTAAAGCCTTTTATTCACAATACTTCAAGAAAAATATTACAATATTACAAGCAGAGGTTCCACCTTTTGATGATCAACAAAGGAGAAGAGACCATCTTATATAAGAAAAGGGAAACCTAGGGGGGCCTCATCAATACTGAAGATGAAGTCAGAGTGTTAACTGAGTTGAGATGGAGAAGGTGCCACCTCAAATGAGGTAGGTAACCTCACTCACCTACCAAGCTAACTCACGAATTCCAATCCTCAATCTCCATCCACCTCACGCGAATGTACGGACTCGCTATGACGTGAGCTTCACCAACCAAATACTCACGCTTTGCTCCAAGCCTCGTTGTATGGTACATCTTATTAATGTGAAACCAAAGTTTAAGTGAAGGGGGTCCACTCATCTCATGCCAACGTAACTCCAAAATGCCAGCGTGAACAACCAAAATTGGTTGACGTCACCACCCTCTCACGCGAGCTCCACATAACCCATGCACATGATATCATACGATTTTATCAAAATTTAAAACCTCAAACTAACAAGAAGTGGGGTCCATCCCATCCACATAACTCGCACTTCACTTCATTAGCATGGATCTTGACGTCACCTCTTTATCTCATGCTAATATCCCGGGAATAGAAAGATTTATCCCCGGCAACGACGCCAAAATATTGCCGCCTAATTCGCACCTCGTGTAACGTGGCAGAAATCTTCAAGCCACTGGGTGCGACCTTGGGGGCAAGCTCGAGCCAAGTGCTGTCACCTGATACTCAGCTCCTCTGTCTAGGCCAACTCCTAGCGAAGCCAAGGGGAGTGGACCCTAATGAAAATATAAAATATAAGGTTTTTACTCTACGAGAGAAGTAGTTAATTCTAGGAGTTCTAATAGGGAATGGATGAATTTAAGAAATTACCAATTACTGCCAACACAATTTAACCTTAGCAACACCTTAACTCAAATTAGATACACAAAATTCAATGACACATTGCGAGATTAACTTGTGCAAAAAGGAACAGAAACGACCAGTGCCAAAATGAAAAAAAGTGCTTGCAAAAGTGGGTTGCTAGTGTAGTCTCAGTGAAAGTATTGCAGTGTCTCGGTTGGTAAATTTTAAATTATTAAATGAATTGATTAAGGAATGGGTAAATTGTGGGTTTGGCCCAACAAGTCAAGTCCCTTCGAACTGAGTGCTAAAGCAGTAATATCAAGTGTCCAACAGGGCGAGGATAGACCTGCTTAGAGTAGCCCCCTGACTCTGTAGTGATTACTCTTTGCAACCTCTCGAGTTCTCAAGAAAATTACTTGTGCGGATTTTCCTATTAGATCTAGTAACTCGTATCCCTTTCTGATACAACCAACTGATCAGACAAGCTGCAGTGGTGTAGAGCATACGGGGAAGGAGTCTTGGTTTATTTTAATTAGAAGAAGTTTTCTGATTTAGAAAAAAGATAAAACCCTGCAGTATCTTTCCAAATTCAGTACTCGGGCAAGCCCTTATCCACGAACCTGTACTCGGGAAAGCGAGGGGGTTTATTTTAACTTAGCAGTGCATAACAAAATTGTTTTTGTTTTTTAATTACTACACTGCTCAAATCTTTTCCCTTATGGTACTTCGGTATAGCGCAGTGGGTAAGTATTCAGGTTACTTTTTGCACAACTTAAACACAGCATGAAATGATAAAAAAAAGGACAACTACGCTACCAGCATATAAGAAAACAAAAAAAGACACCGACACAAATCCCCCAAGGGGGATGGAGATCGGGCTCTACTAAGCCTACTCAAACTTATTTTTATTAGTCGGTTACAATGCTTCAGGAGAGAATGCTCTTTGGTCCTTGTTATCTGGGATCCAAAGGCTTACAATGCAAAGGAAATAGGCCCAGCTAAGGGGAAAGCCTCCTAGGAGCTCCGGATGCTCGAAAAAGCTAATTTCGGGCAGAGTTTCCTTCTCTTTTTTGATGGGCCTGCTAAAAACCAGCAAGCATATGTCAGTGAAAGATGCCCAAAAACACTTTGGAAGTGTCTTTTTGGGCAGCATGCAAAAATTTACAAAAAAAATCTAAGTAACAACTGATTACAAAAAAAAAGGAAACAACTAAGTTAGGTAAGCTAGAAAGCTTGCCTTCTTAGGATCTTTGCTTGCCTCTTGAGGAGAATGGCAAGCAAATCTTAAGCACAAAATGCTAGATCAAACTTTTAAATGCATAGAAACTCTTTCAACAAACTTTTTAATTTTCAAAATTTTTTAAACTTGCGGAAAAAAGGGAAAAGTAACTAGATCTAAAATTTTAAATGTACCTTTGAAGCATACTAGAAATAGAAACTTTTAGACATCAGATCTACCTTTGATATGACTTTAGATGCTAGATCTAATGTAGAAACATTTGAAACCGAAAGAAAAATTTAAGAAATTTGTAGATCAAAATTCAAGGAACCCAGAGTAGAGCAAGAAATAAAGGACATAAAAAGCTTCCTTGGTGAGATCGAAGGGACAGAGTTTATTTTCAAATTTTGCTGAAGGAAAGGTAGAGCACATTCGCTCATCAATACTCCAGCATTAGCTTCCTAGAAAAGTTTATCAACACTAGCAATGGGGATTAAAAAATACCTGTGTCAATCGAAAGAGACTACAACAACAATGTAGATCCAAGCATGAAATCGTACATATATCAAATAGTCTTCCTTGACTTGCAATAAAAGAGTAACCTAACAAGAATTACCTTTTATCTCTACAAAAATACCATTTCCTTCCGAAAGCAAGTTAATCCCAAACATATGCAAGCATGAAAACAAATACAGGTTACCTCACAAATGTAGAGTAAACTCTATCCAAACATCCATAGATCCCACACAGAAATTGCCTCCAAAGCCTTTTATTCACAATACTTCAAGAAAAATTTACAAGATTACAAGCAGAGGTTCCGCCTTTGATGATCAACAAAGGAGAAGAGACCAGCTTATATAAGAAAAGGGAAACCCAGGGGGGCCTCATCAATACTGAAGATGAAGTCAGAGTGTTAACTGAGTTGAGATGGAGAAGGTGCCACCTCAAACGAGGTAGGTAACCTCACTCACCTACCAAGCTAACTCACGAATTCCAATCCTCAATCTCCATCCACCTCACGCGAATGTACGGACTCGCTATGACGTGAGCTTTACCAATCAAATACTCACGCTTTGCTCCAAGCCTCGTTGTATGGTACATCTTATTAATGTGAAACCAAGGTTTAAGTGAAGGGGGTCCACTCATCTCATGCCAACGTAACTCCAAAATGCCAGCGTGAACAACCAAAATTGGTTGACGTCACCACCCTCTCACGTGAGCTCCACATAACCCATGCACATGATATCATACGATTTTATCAAAATTTAAAACCTCAAACTAACAAGAAGTGGGGTCCATCCCATCCACATAACTCGCACTTCACTTCATTAGCATGGATCTTGACGTCACCTCTTTATCTCATGCTAATATCCACCCATTTAAATCAAAGTTTAATTTAAAGTTTAATTCCAAAAAGATCGTAAGCACTAGGGGGTCCCATGACATGTCACCCCACCACTCAAATATTTTAATAAATTTGACTTTTCAACTCTTTGACTTAAGTGCCAATTTGTCCAATTTTAGCATTAAAATGCTATTTTATGCACTTTTATCCCAAATAATGCCTCACGGGGTGCTTCGGCTGCCCGACTGATGTAGAAAGTGGTCCCATGGGTAAAGTGGATGCTCCAGGTGTGAAAACGAGTGTCCCCATGTCAGAAACGGACTCAGTATCTGACTTTTATTACAATCTGAAGTTTTTTAATTAATCCATTAAAAAATGGGTTAAAAAAGGGAAAAATTATTTTTTTGCGGAAATTGACGAAACTCTAGGGGGACCTAGTACATGTCCATACGACTCAATTCGAATGCCTAGCATGGTGAAAAACACCAACACGAAGGCTCTAATAACCTCCCTAGGCTGAAACACCAAGATGACTACCCCAGCTTTGGAGGTGTGAGTGAAAAACTCAGAAATTATTAGTCGTTTGTTCAACAACCAATAATAACCAAGGGAAAAAACACTTTGGGCTAGTCGACTTGATGCTCAAGTCTGGGAAGCCGAGCCTTTTATAAAAAATTAAATGCTAGGGCTTTTTTTACAATTTCCCGAAGGGGGTATGAACATGTGTCACAAAAAATAAAACGACCCTGGAGGCCTGAAAGGACCTTTGAACTCTGAATATGAACAAGTATCTTGTTCATCACTGGCGGCTCACTGAAAGTCCAACTAGGTGCAGCCTAGTCGATAACATAACCCTAGGAGACTTTGTATTAAATGATCATTCTCCACCAATTTTGTACCTCTATAAATAGCTAATAAAATATAGTGTACATGTGTACATTACGACAATATCCTTTCTACTAGCATGCTTGTTCTCTTGGGATTTTTCTATTCTTGTTGTTTTTCTGCACATATCAGTAATAGATAATGGCTCCACACCAGTGAGGAGGTTTACGATTGCATGATAAATACAATAAATTGTAATGTTTTATAGGAACATGTACCTTTGAGTTTTGGACACATTGCTTGCATTCCTTACGTTTAGTAATGATAAGATGCCTTTGGACATCTCTTTCTGTCACTGATCTATAGGGGATGACACAGGGATGTCCCTTGTAAAAGTCTATGGTTGGATGCTCCCTGATGATGCATTTTGTACGTCTCTTGTTGACCTTAGGGGATGGCATGAAGATGCCCCTTGTGTTAAAGGATATGTTGGGATGCCTTGTTAATCCCGTGGGGGATGCCTAGGGATCCCTTACAAGGTATATTGATGCCCAAAATGTAAAAAAATAAAAGTTTTTTTTTTAAACATGGCATCTACTACTCTTAAAATCTTCCATCCTCTCTGGAAGCCCCAATGTTTTATTCTGTAGTGAGAGGCAATGACACCAAGGAGGACTTTGTGAGTACTAGCAACGACTTTTTTCTCTTGGACTAGAAATTTTACTCTCAAATTTTTTCTCCAAGTCCTTTTCTTTTTTCTTGTTGTCGTTTCAATTTTTCACTTTCACCCATCAATATCCCCATTCAAGAAACACAAATGTTATATCAAAGGTGAAACAAGTCAAGTTCCAATAGCGAAACATGGGCCAACCAAATGTGGGAAACAAAGAGCGGGAATGCAACTGAAGTGAGGTTCAAAGCATATGCATCCAAACTTTTGGCAGAATCTGCAGCAGGCCCTTACAACCCCCAAAATCCCTTCTTCAATGTTTGACAAAAACAACCAGCAGCCCTAAAAGCAATGATGGGTTACATAAATGATAAATTGACTGTCACATTTGCAATGAAGATTATACTAGTAGTTGTTTGTGCTAGAAATTGTTCCTAGACTACCGCAGGAACAAGCTAGAACAATCTCAGAAATAAAAGTAAATGGAATTGGGTTTTATTGATTTTGGTCTGAAAATTTATCAACAAGAAGGTAAAAACATCCACAAGCTAACACAAGTACTGAATCATGAACAAGTATGAAGAACTGGGGATCAAACACAGAAAAATAAACCACAAGGATTACGAATATAATACTGATTCCATCCACAACATACAAGCATTTACATGAGTAAAAACATTAAACAAGAAATGAAGTTGTACATTGAGTGATTAGACAGATCATAGACAAAACCAACATGACATATAAAGTGGCTTATCAGTATGTATAAAATCAATATCAGTCTTCAAACTTACATAAGAGACATGAGTCTGAGCTTGTAATACTCCAGCACTAGAGCCTCTTCTTGCACAAAATTCGAACCCTACTTCTATTTCATTTCCTACTTTTATCCTTTTCCAACCAAAATGGTTACATAACTGTCAAAACAAATTTTTAGGTCTAAGTTCGAAATAGTTACAAAAGTAGTTGTATTTTCAAATATAATAAACTATTAACTATCACAAACTAAACTACTTGACACCTGGTTGCTAGAAGCATTCATAGATTCTTGGCTACCTCTGCCAACAAAGCAATTCCTTCTAAAGCATGTGAATGTTTTATGCTTTGCTGCTGCTCTGTCTCTAAGCTTTTAATCCTCTTCAATAACACCTCATTTTGCTGGGTCAGACTTTGAACTTTTTGATTTAACTCTTCAACCTGGCTCTGAACCTGTCTTTTTCTCTTCAAGGCCTCTTTTGAGACAGCTATCAATTCTTGATAGTGTGTAATGATATCATCAAGGTCCTCTCTCAGTCTTCTATTAGTCATTACTAATCCATCATTAATCTCACTAAGAAAACCAATCTGATATTTGTATTGCTTCACAGTTTTCTTAAGGTTCTCAGTTTCTGAATCTATGTACATTCCTCCCTGTAGTGTAGAAGTTTTATCTAATAGCCATGGGATATCTATTTTCTTAAAAATGAGGTCATCTTTTTCTCTATCTTTAACTGTTTCTTGTACCACAGGAACCTCTGAAGACACACCTTGTACAATGCTGAAAGTGTTTGGCTCTTCTGAAACTTTATCTATTCCTGGAGATGAGTCTAATAACATTGAATGTTCTTCCTCAATATAAACTTGCTGAGAGTTTAGGTCTTCTTCATCTTTTGTATCTTCTTCAGTTAAAGAATCTTCAATCTTAGTAATCGTTTCTTTCCTTAATTTAGGGTTGAAGATCCTTTTCATATTAAGTCTAAGTTTGTTTTTAACTCTGGTTTTCGGCCTCCAGTTTACTTCTTTCACCTGTACAGGAGATTTCCTTTGAAACTTTACATTTGAGACCTGTAAAGTCTCATTCCTCATTTCAGCTACAACAAGAACCTTTGTTGTGCTTTCCTGTACAGATATGAAACTCTGCTTCTGCTTTGTTAAACCTAAGTTCTCATAATTACAGATCTCTGCTCCTTTTCATCATTCTTCAAAACCTGCGCTAAGTTACCATCAAGCGTTTCTCTTACATCTTCATCCACAGGATCTTCAAATCCCTGACCTGAACAATTTTCTTGAACATTATCTTGTACCATCTCATTCATTAACTCTTTCTTAAACCTTTTAGCAAAACCAAATTGCTTGTTCATCAAGCTCGTCTTCACTTGATCTTCTTTTTCATTAGGGAAACTTGACCAGAACATAAAATGATCCCAACTTCTACTCTTCTTCTGCAAGACTGTGCAAATAATTAATTTTATTAATCCATGATGAAAAACAGACTGGTGAGTATGATCCCTATCCCCTTTATTTCTGTTGGACATTTTTTGAAGACTTTTCAAGAAGAAGAAAGGTAAGTTCATCTTTGACTGCTGATTTAGATGTTGCAAAAACCTAATATGGTATTTGAAAACCAAAGCAAACCTCCCTTCACATGTAACGTAGCTCTGCAATATTCCAATAGCTTCTTTCCACTCCGGCTTGAATTTGTCCAACTGAACACCTCTTTCGCAATCTAGGGCTTCGATTTCTGGTAACAGGAAATCTTTTGGGTTAAAGCTGAAAGGAATCTTCTTAAACCACATCTCTCCATCTCTTAATATACCTGTAGCTTCTACTATCAACTCTTTTGTTAGTTTGAATTTAAGAGTATCAAATGTAACTGTATCCTTAACAAAACCCTGGGTGAAACAATACGATACCTTTAGATTAAAACCTGTGATTCTTTCAAAGAAATTGAACCATCCTGCTCTTTTAAACAGTGCTGCACAGTCAGGAAAATCGTTTGCCCAACTCTTATCAGTAGGTTCGTATCTATTTGTCTTTCCACTTTTCTTCATCTCTGCATCGTAACCTGCTTGTATACTTCTTCAAGAAGCTTAAAAAATATTCAAGCTCCTTCCCTGCAATAATAAAAGTAACCAGAACAAAATTGTGATAGTCAGGCTCACGATTTTCCCAATAATCCTTACGCAATCAAAATCATGTCAATCCAGACCACAATTTTCTCAATGGTCTCTACACGTCCTCATACACTTGTCATGATTAGGGACTGGGGTCATGAGCATGCGTCATTATGTCTTCAACAGATGTTTGAAAGCTTTCACTATTTTCCTTTGCAATAGCCACGATTATCCACCACTCCTTTCAATGATTTGAGATTCTTGTAGCGCCTTATTACATTGACTCTTTACTTTGTGCTACAGGAATCCCCCTTGTGAATATTTTTTGAAAAATGACTCAAAAACAAAGGTTAGGTCATAAAGCTAAAGCTTGGAATAAAATTTATTATAAGCTTTTCAGAGTTTTAAAGATATATACACCTAGTAAGCCCACAGAAACTTTAAAACCAATAAAATGAAATCAATCAAAACAATTATAAGCATAAAATCAAACAAAAATGTACTTACCACTATGAAACCTCAAAACCAACTAAAAAATGTAAAGTAATAGGAAATCAATCTTTCAAAAAACCCACACATCAACCAAGAACAATATCTAGTTATAACATCTGGCTTCTGCTGCGGGATGAAAGCCTCCTTGTGAGGTTTCAAGAACCTGTAGATCAGTGCCTTCTGCCATCTCAACTGAAACTACCCACTATTCTGCAAAATTTCCATTGGGCTATGGAGTCTTTATTCTACTTATCTCACATCGATATATACAATGAATGACAATTCTTTCACCTTCAATAACTGTAAAAGTGTTTGAGGAATCGTCCATTCACAGGATTGGACAATTCTTCACCTTCCATGCTCTGCAGTATGAAGGTATTATTTTCCAAAATTTTTGAAATCATAAAAAGACCAAGCCATAAGTTGTCAAATTTTCCATGCTTACCCTTTTGCTTTTTTCTAGCATCCCACCTAAGTACCATGTCTCCATAAGAAAATGTGTCTTCCTTTAACTTTCTGTCAAAATTTTCCTTAATCTTTTTGCTGTAAGCTTGAGCTTTTTCAGCTAATGCCTCACGTTCTTGCTGCAATTCAATCAATAAAAAAATTCTTCTTTGAATATCATTAGGCTCTTCCTGACTATCCTAAAAAAATTTAATTACTGGAATACCTAATTGAATTGGAAAAACAACATTAGTGCCATACACTAACTGAAAAGGGGATGAACCAATAGCTTTCTTGGTAGTTATCTTGTCTGCCTAGAGTGCATACTTCAGCATTGAATCCCATGAACTCTTGTTCTGGCTTAACAACTTTTAAATGCTTTGAATGATATTCTTATTAGTTGATTCTGCCAATCTATTCCCTTGAGGGTAATAGGGTGTAGAATGCTTCAAAACAGTCCCATTTTGCTCACAAAAACTAACCATGGCTTTAGACTTGAAAGCCTTAGTATTATCAGTTAACAATGTCTTAGGACAACCGAATCCACTCAAACTATTTTCCTGAATAAAATTAATGATCACCTTATCAGTTGCATTCTTTGTAGGAATGGCTTCCACCCATTTCGTGAAAAAATCAGTAGCTGCAAGTATCCATTTATGTTGACCAGAAGAAGCAGGATTAATCTCACTTATAAAATCCAGACCCCATTGCTGGAAAGGAGCATTTACAACAATGGGCTTCAAAGGTAGGGACACAAGTTTTTGTTTACTAGCAAACTTTTGACATGGAATACAAGTCCTAACCTGCTGATATACATCAAGAAACAAAGAAGGCCAATAGTATCCAGATCTTAAAATTTTATAAGCAGTGGCTTTCCAGTATTTATGACCTCCCTAGGCACCCTCATGTAATTCTGAAATCACTTCTTCAATTTCAGGCTTCTCCAAACATCTGAGCAATACTTCTCCTGGATCCTTCCAATGTAATTGCTGATTTATTAAACAGTATTTACTGGCCTTCAATTTCAGTGATTTGGCTGCCTTCTTGTCTAAATGCACAGGACACTGCAAATACAATAAAAAATGAACTAAATCAGCATACCATTCTGATTCTGCATACTTATCCATGATTTGTTTTTTCTCTTGCCCTGTTTGCAACTCTTCCTGTATTGATTGTTCTGCCATCAAATGATGTCCAAGAGCCTCACAATTTGAATCAGCTAATAGTTTTGCCAAACCTTGTCCTTTTACCAGCTTAGTAGGTCTGATCTCCACATCATACTCCATAATTTTCGCAATCCATTTCCCCCTCTTTCCTTCACTGTCTGGCTGAGTTAAAATATCTTTAACAACTGCATTGGGTGTTGATGTAATTGTAACTTCGGAATGTGATGTAATTGTAACTTCGGAATGTATTCACTTGTATTTCTTATGTATTGTAACTCGATGTTTATTTCGGGATATATTTGTAGTGTACTTGAGTCATGTCATGCCCCGATGTTCCTATCGGGAAGTTTCTATAATGTAAACAAGTCATGTCAAGTCAAGGTGGTTAACTCTCCTATTGTCTAAGGGTTAAAGTCCCCGCAGTTCCGGGGCACTAGGGTTATAAGACTCACCTAGTGAAGTTGGCCCTAGTTGGGTTTAGTAAAGTCGGGAATTAGTATAAATAGAGAGCTAGCCTCTCTATTTATTACACACTCACTCACACTCAGTTGTAGTGCATAGCTGAGGAAGAGAAAGACACTGGGGCAAGGAAGAAAGAGGTTACTGCTGTCGGGAGATCATCTTACTGTTTTTGGGTTTCACTTTGGTGCTGATTCTATCTCTGAGGAAGTTGTGGGGTTTTCTCCATTTATGGTTTCCCCGAGGAAAAACACTATGTTCATTGTCTCTTGTGTTTGATTGCTGTGCTTGTTGTTCTTTTAGTTAAAGATCCTAATGATATGCTAGTTTAATGTTTAAAATCTAACATTGTATCAGAGCTAACCTGAGAAGAAGACACTGTGCAGCTGCAGGAACTAGGGCTTCCTATTTTGTAGATCTCTCTCCACAGATTCTCAGCAAAAGTAGGGTGGAATAACTCTCCTCCCTAGGGCGCATCTTTCTGTCGAAGCTGAATCCAATTCTGAGGTTTTTCAGTTTTGGATCCGACACTTCTGCCGAAAATTAGGACTTTTCACAGAAGTGGAATTTTTCAGTGAGCCCAGGCCTGGATTGATCTCCTCCCCAAAATCGAAGTTAGGGATCAAATTCAAAGCATTTGATTGGACAGAACTTTGGAAAAGCAAAACCCTAATCTGCTGCTGAACCAGCACTGCAGGATTTCAGCTCCAAATCCAGATTCGACATCTTGACCTGGTAAGATCTAAATCTTTTCTATTTCCATTTGAGGTTCTCAGTTAAGATGTCTCATCATACCAAGCTTGATGAAAAGTTTGAGGGAGCTGATAACTTTCGAGCCTGGAAGTATATGATCTCCCTGGTCTTGGAAGAAAATGAGTTGGACTCCTACATCCATGAAGAGGTTCCAATTCTAGAGGGAGATGAGGCCAAGGCCTTACATAAGAAGAGGTTAGTTATGGCAAAGAGGATCATTGCAGATTCTATCAAGGATCACCTCATTCCATAGGTGTCCTCCCTCAAGACACCTAAAGCCATGTTTGATGCCTTAACCAAACTGTTTGAAGGGAAGAACATCAATCGGAAGATGACTCCAAGGAACTAGTTGAAGAATGTAAAGATCCAGAATGAGGAGACCATCTAGTCATACTTCACAAGGGTCTCTCAGATCAAAGAACAGCTGGAAGCAGTAGATGAAGAAGTGGAGAATGCAGAAATTGTGATGACAACATTGAATGGCCTCCCTAGGTCATGGGATTCTTTCATCCAAGGAATCTGTGCTAGAAAGAAGTTGGTCAAGTTCAGTAGACTGCGGGAAGAATGTTCTCAAGAAGAAGCTCAGATTGCAGCTCAAGCTCTCACAGTATACTCCAAGAAAGGAAGAAGGGAAAATCATCATCACCAAGGTAAGCATTCTCATCAGAAAAACAATCTTGTAAGAAGGGATCCATCCAAACTCAGATGTTATACATGCAATGAAATAGGACACTTTGCTAGAAATTGTCCCATGAATAAGAATGGATCCAAGAAGAAGAAGAACTCCAAAATAAGACATCATGCTCACACTGCTGAGGATGATGATCCTCCCAGGAAGAGAGTAAAACAAGAAAGTGAAGACTCTTCAAGTGAAGATGAATATGTTCTGATCTTCGCTCTCACCGGAACTGTCACTCATGGAAGCAAAGATTGGCTTATTGACAGTGGGGCTTTCAAGCACATGACAGGTTTCAAGGAATCTTTTGAGAAACTATCTGAACATAATTCATCCCATAAGGTGAAGCTTGGAGATGACTACCAATATCCCATAAAAGGTAGTGGTGAATCCTCCTACAAGCTAGACTCTGGAAAGTTTATGAAAATGAAGGATGTCTTGTTTGTACCAAGACTAAAGAAGAATCTTCTATCCATATCAGCTTTGGATGCAAAAGGCATGAGGGTTGTATTTGTAGATGGCCAAGTCCTCATGTGGTCAAGAGGAAAGACTATTGACGATGCAATAATGATTGGAGAACAAGAAGGAGGTTTATACAAACTGAAGGGCCATCCAGAACAAGCTATGGTCCATGACACAGTAGAGACAAATGAACTTTGGCACATAAGGCTTGTACATGTGCATTACAGAGGACTACCACTTGCAAGCAAAGCTGTTGAAGGTCTTCCAGAAATCGAAGCAAAACATGAAGGGGTCTGCAAAGGATGTGCGAAAGGAAAGAATACGAAGAAGACATTTCCAAGTAGCGAGAGCAAGGCAAAATGAATCTTGGAAATCATCCACTCCGATGTATGTGGACCAATGTCATCAAGTTCACTAAGCGGGTATGTATACTATGTTTCTTTCATTGATGACTTTTCTATGAAGACATGGATTTACTTCATGAAGAACAAAGATGAAGTTTTTCAGCAAGTTTAAAGAATTCAAAGCCTTGATCGAGAACCACACAGAAAAGAAGATCAAGTCCTTTTGATTAGATAATGGTAGACAATTCACATCAAATGAATTCAAAGATTTATGCAAAGAATTAGGGATTAAGAGGGAGTTGTCCACTCCTTATAATCCACAACAGAATGGGGTTGCAGAAAGGAAGAATAGAACTATCATGGAAGCTGCAAGAGCAATGCTTCATGATTAAGATCTTTCTATGCATCTATGGGCAGAAGCTGCTAGAACAACGGTGTATGTACAGAACCGTACTCCACACAGAGTACTCGAGAACAAGACTCCTCAAAAAGTCTTCTCCGGCAAGAAACCAGAAGTCAGCCATCTCAGAATATTCGACTGTCCAGTGTACATACACATTTCAAAAGAGAAGAGAACAAAACTAGATCCTTCAGGAAAGAAGGGTATATTTGTGGGATACTCTGAAAGCTTGAAGGATTGCAAAATATACTTCCCAGGATACAAGAAGATCGACATCAACAGGGATGTAACATTTGATGAAGACACAACTTACAACAAATCCAGAAAGAGACCTGCTGAAGATACTGAAGAAGCAAAAGCTCCCAAAATTCATGATACAACCATGAACGGAGAAATTCAAGAAGAAGATCGAGAATTTGAAGAACCACAAAGACCTGTAGATCCACCTCAAGAGAAGAATCTTCACAAGAAGAAACCTGCTTGGGTACGAGAAATTATCCAAGGTGCAGAAAGATATGGGGTTCCAGAAGAGAATCACAGAGAAAGAAAGAGAACCAGATCTTGCTCCGGATATGTAGCCTTACTAATGTGACTTTATCAATGAAGAACCTTCCAGTTATGAAGAAGCGGTAGAACGGAAAGAATGGAAGGATGCTATGATCGAAGAGTATCAATCGATCATGAAGAATGATGTTTGGGATGTTGTCCCAAGACCAGAAGGGAAGTCGGTTGTAACTTCCAAATGGATCTACAAGATCAAGCATGCTGCAGATGGTAGCATAGAGAAATATAAGACAAGATTTGTGGCTCGTGGCTTCTCACAGAAGGAAGGAATAGATTATGAAGAAACCTTTGCACCTGTATCCAGATACACTTCCATCAGATCGGTACTTGCTTTGGCTGCAGTAATGAAATGGAAGATACACCAAATGGATGTCAAGACTGCTTTCTTGAATGGTGTAGTGGAAGAGGAAGTGTATGTAGAACAACCACTCGGTTTTGAGACACATGACAGGGAGTCATGTGTGCAGATTGAAGAAAGCCCTGTACGGTTTGAAACAGGCACCCAGGACATGGTATGGCAGAATTGACAGCTTTCTATCCAGTTTGGGCTTTACCAAGAGTAAAGCAGATTTCAACCTTTACTACAAGGTTGAAGATGGCAACCCAGTGATGCTCCTACTGTATGTAGATGATCTGTTTGTAACAGGTATGGATGGGTTGATTGCTGATACGAAGAGAAAGCTTGCTGCCGAGTTCGAAATGAAGGACTTGGGAATGATGCATTATTTTCTAGGTATGGATGTGTGGCAGAATGCGGATGGAATCTCCCTCGTACAAGGGAAGTATGCAGTAGAGATCTTGAAGAGGTTTGGGATGATAGACTGCAAGGCCATGACCGCACCTATGGCATCGAACTTGAAGCTATTGAGTGATGCTTCATCAGAGACGGTTGATGCTACGATGTATCGTAAGATGATTGGGTCCTTGATGTACCTGACGAACACGAGACCAAACATTTGCTTTGCTGTGAACACCTTGAGCTAGTTCTTGACAGATCCGAGACATGTTCACTTGATTGCTGCAAAGCATATTCTGAGGTACCTGAGGGTTACAATTGATTATGGGCTCAAGTACGAGGCGAATCAGAAGATTAACCTGGAGGGTTATGTTGATTCAGATTGGGCAGGCAGTGCCATCGATAGGAAGAGCACTTCAGGTTGTTGCTTCAGTATGGGATCAGGTGTGATTTCTTGGTTTAGCAGGGAGCAATCCTGTGTGGCACTGAGTACAGCTGAAGCAGAGTATGTCGCTGCTTATTCAGCTAGTTGTGAGGCAGTATGGCTGCAGAAGCTACTAACTGATTTATTTGATCTCCAGATGGATGCTACTTGTATACATTGTGACAACCAGAGTTGCGTGAAGTTGTCAGAGAATCCAGTGTTGCTTGACAAGTCGAAGCATATCGAGATCAAGTATCACTATATCAGGGATATGGTGCAGAGGGGAGCAGTGAAGCTCTAGCATGTTGTGACGGAGGAACAGATAGCTGATGTGTTGACGAAGCCATTGGCTAGGGTGAAGTTCGAGTACTTCAGGGAGAAGCTTGGTGTTCTCCAGATCGAGGTTTTCTCCAAGGGAAAATGATGAGACCCATAGCCATTTTGACATGGTGAGAGGATTGGTTCCTTCCATGGTCAGATGTAAGGGCTGAGCCATTCTATCATGGTGAGAGGATTGGTTCCTTCCATGGTCAGATGTAAGGGCTGAGCCATTCTATCATGGTGAGAGGATTGGTTCCTTCCATGTCAGATGTGAGTGCTGAGCCATTCTGTCATGGTGAGAGGATTGGTTCCTTCCATGTCAGATGTGAGTGCTGAGCCATTCTGATGTAACTGTAGGATTGGTTCCTACATGATCAGAAGTAAGCGCTAAATGCCATTCTGGGAATGGAGGCGCCTGGTCAGTTACCAGGTAGCTCAGTCTGGGATTGGGGGCCATTCTGATAGGACTATAGGATTGGTTTCTACATGATCAGATGTGAGTGCATGCCCTTCTCACATTGGTTGTCAGATGTAAGTGCAGAGCCCTTTAGGCATGAAAGATTGGTTCCTTTCATGGTCGAATATAAGTGCTGAGCCTTTCTGACATTGGTTGTCAGATGTAAGTGTAGAGCCTTTTGGCATGGAGGATTGGTTCCTCGCATGGCCAAGTGTAAGTGTTGGGCCTTTCCGATCATTGGTTGACGGATGTGAGTGCTGGGCCTTTCTGACAGGGTTGTGGGAGGTGTTCCCACATGGTCAGATGTGAGTGCTGGGGGTTGCCTTTCTAATATGATTATAGGATTGGTTTCTACATGATCAGATATAAGTGCTGGGCGAGCCATTTTAACTTAGGGTCAGATATAAGTGCTGGAAAAGACTTGCATGGAGGGTAGGCCTACAACCAGCATGAAAAAGGGCTGGCTCTGTAGAACTTTCTGTGACGAGAAGAATCATGAGATAGCACCCGTGAAGATTCAGTGTTGATGATCCAGCAAAGATGATCCAGATCGAGGGATGATCCAGATCCAGAGATGATGCTCCAGAGATGATCCAGATCCAGTGACGATGATCCAGATCAAGTGATGATCCAGATCCAGATGAAGAAGTGCTGGAAAAGACTTGCACGGAGGGTAGGCCTACAACCAGCATGAAAAATGGCTGGCTCTGTAGAACTTTCTGTGACGAGAAGAATCATGAGATAGCACCCGTGAAGATTCAGTGTTGATGATCCAACAGAGATGATCCAGATCGAGGGATGATCCAGATCCAGAGATGATGCTCCAGAGATGATCCAGATCCAGTGACGATGATCCAGATCGAGTGATGATCCAGATTCAGATGAAGATGACTTGAAGATGAAGATGACTTGAAGATAGAGATGACTTGAAGGTGAAAATGACGAAGATTCGATGATGATCCAGATGATACAAAGAAGAAGACTTGTGCTAATGAATTGTGTCGAGAGAATACCTTCCTAGTTAAGAGGGAGTGTTGATGTAATTGTAACTTCGGAATGTATTCACTTGTATTTCTTATGTATTGTAACCCGATGTTTATTTCGGGATATATTTGTAATGTACTTGAGTCATGTCATGCCCCGATGTTCCTATCGGGAAGTTTCTATAATGTAAACAAGTCATGTCAAGTCAAGGTGGTTAACACTCCTATTGTCTAAGGGTTAAAGTCCCCGCAGTTTCGAGGCACTAGGGTTATTAGACTCACCTAGTGAAGTCGGCCCTAGTTGGGTTTAGTCAAGTCAGGAATTAGTATAAATAGAGAGCTAGCCTCTCTATTTATCACACACTTACTCACACTCAGTTGTAGCGCATAGCTGAGGAAGAGAAAGACACCGGGGCAAGGAAGAAAGAGGTTATTGCTGTCGGGAGATCATCTTACTGTTTTTGGGTTTCACTTTGGTGCTGATTCTATCTCTGAGGAAGTTGTGGGGTTTTCTCCATTTATGGTTTCCCCGAGGAAAAACATTGTGTTCATTGTCTCGTGTTTGATTGCTGTGCTTGTTGTTCTCTCAGTTAAAGATCCTGATGATATGCTAGCTTAATGTTTGAAATCTAACATTGGGTACATAGGAAATGATCTTTGAATGCAGAATATAAATTCTAAAAATTTCAGTGCTTTTACCAATGAATATGCCTGCTTCTCCAATGTACTATATTTTAATTCTGAATCTTTGAGAGTCTTACTAAATAAAGCAATAGGTTGCTCTAGTCCATTTGCATTCTTTTGTAATAAAATAACAGCTACTGTATCCTGAGATGCAAAAGAAAAGGTCAAAAAATCTTTTGAAAAATCTGGGCTCACCAACACGGGTGCTTCTGTAAGGGCCTGTTTTATCTTCTCAAATGAAGCTCTGGATTCTGCTGTCCACTTCACCTCTTGATCTTTCCTTAACATAGTTGTTATCTGCTTTATTGCTTCAACAAAATTTGGTAAAATCCATCTCATAAAATTTATTTTGCCAATGAATGATTGAACATCTTTTTTACTTCTTGGAAGATTGATTTTCAAAATTGATTTAACTCTTTTAGGATCTATTCTAATTCCATCTGCTGAAACTAGATGTCCCAAAAGTTTACTCTCCTGAACAAAAAAATGAGACTTCTTAGGATTTAGTGACATTCCAAAAAGGTTTGCTTGAGATGTCTTAAATGTTCCTTATCTGACTGAGAAAACACTGTGATATCATCCAAATAAATCACAACAAATTTTTCCTTTTTACCAACAAAGGCTATATCCAAAGCTCTTTGAAAGGTAGCCCCAGCATTCATCAAACCAAATGTCATCTTAGCATACATAAAGGTACCCCAAGGGGTAGTGAAAGCTGTTTTCTCCCTATCATCTGGATGCATAGCTATCTGATTGTAATCTAAGAATCCATCAACCATTGAAATTCTCTAGGCACCTACCACCTTCTGCAAGATTTGCTCAATTTTTGGTAATGGATAATTATCCTTCAATGAAGATCTATTCAAATTATGAAAATCTACACATAATCTTATCTCTCCGTTCTTTTTCCTTACTGGAACCAGGTTAGCCACCCAAGATGAGTATCTAAGTGGAACAATGATTTTTGCATCCAATAATTTCTTGACCTCCTTCTCTATCACTGGAAATAAAGCAGGGTTAATTCTTCTTAATTTCTGTCTAAAAGGTTTCACATTTGGTTTCAAAGGAACCTTATGTTGAATAATACTGGTATCATAGGTTTTTAAGTCTTCATAAGACCAAGCAAAAATATCAGCAAACTCCTTCAGTAATTTGACATACCTGTTCCTTTGTTCAAGTGACATAGATTTTGAAATTTTCACCATCCTGGGCTGCTCTTCTGTGCCAATATTACAGTTTACAACATTCTCTTCTGAAGATTGCATAGTTGGTTTCAATGGAGTATCATCTTTTGAAAAAAATCTTTCAAGGGGAACCAAACCTTTGGGAATAAAATTTCCTTTCAACTCAATAATTTTATGTCCAACAATTTCATTTTCTGAATATTCATCACCACATTCAACGTTATCATCTTGGTCCTGATCAATCAATGAATTTGAAAATTCTCCAGTTGACTCCAAGAACTTCTTTATTTCCAAATCATCTTCAAAAACCCTCTGTTGTCTGATATTGTCTGGTACTGAAGGCCTATAGCAGACTTCGATTGGATATCTTTACTAAGTCTTTTTTGGAATTTTGAAATGTGTGGCTACCAAAGCAAGTGAATCAGCTGTTTGATTATGATCCCTGGGAATGAAAGAAATGTTAAATGCTATAAAATAATTATCAATCATCTCCCACATCTCAGTTCTGTATACCTTCAACAAATCTTGTTTTACTTGATATTTGTCCCTCACCTGCTGGACAACTAATTCGGAGTCGCCATAAGCAGAAATTTGCTGAATGCCCATGTCCTTTGCAGCCTTTAAGCCCAATATTAATGTCTCATACTCTGCTGTATTATTTGTGGTTACAAATTCTAACTTATACATCAAACTGATCATCTCTCCACCAGGAGAAATCAAAACAATACTTGCTCCTGCTCCTTCCTTGGATGAGGAGCCATCAAAATACATTTGCCATAGCTCATCTTGTTGTTCAACAGTTCGTTTGATTGGTTTTTCCTTTTCTACTTGTAACAAGCCACTTATATTGTCATCACTGAAATGTAACATACAAGACCCCAAATCCTTTTCTATAGCATAAAGTGGATGATTTGTTGGGTTCTTATCATCAGTAACAATGTAAGCATATTGTAATTCTCTATACAATCTCCTATTTTCTCCTCCAAAAACATGAATAGTTGCATATGACAAATCCATTTGTAATGTACCACCTACCTTCTTAGCCCAAGACCTTGAAATCAACATTCCGAACTTAGGAGTGATATCAGCCACCACCACATCCATGATGACACTTTTCATGGGTAACTGAGTCAGGTTAACCACAAGATTCTTAATCACTCCCAAACATTTAACAGCTCTGGAATCAAATGCATATAAGTCATAATATGGTTTTGTGATACTCAAACCCATAGCCTCCATGACTGCTTTTGGCATCAAATTGTGAGAAGCATGTAATATCCCAAACACTGATATTCTCCAATGTTGTATGATAGTGCTGACGCGCACACTCAATCTCATACAAATTTGCAAAATAACTGTGCATGCAAACTAGCCACGCAAAAATGCCTTAAAATATAGCTAAATTAGGGTTAGGGTTTTGCAGAGAGAAATTAACACTTACCATTGATATTATGGTTAATAATGACTCCAGAGATAGCTGCATGCATAAGGATCCGGATGGGTGGTCTAATAATGCTCTTTTCCCTCGGTGTTACCGCCCCACAGTACCGTAAAAACCCTCCAGACTGAAGGTGACGTTTTTGTAGGAGGAGAGGTCCGTTCGGGCTAAAAATTTCTGAGCTTGTCCGTCTGCTGATGCCGGAGAGATGGCCTGTCACATGCAGAGGTTTGGCTGCCTCTAAGTGCCCTAGCGAATTGATTAGCAGTTCTGCTGCTCACACCCCCAACTGTTCTATTTGGATGATAGGTGCTCCAGGTGAGCAAACTGATGGTTGATAATCATTGCATACCGTAGGATAGGCCTGCTGAGAAAGAGGAAGCTGACATGCGGAAGAAAGACTGGGTTTTGTGGTCCCAACGAATCCTTCTGTGTTTTCCCTACTACTTTCGGCTGCAAAACGTGGATATGCTAATAACCTTCAGAATGTGCTGGATCTTCGAATACTGTAGTATATGATGGATGCAATGGATAAACCTGGATGATCTATCCCAATAAGAGACTAGGGCAGATGTCTCACTGTTGAACCCTCGCTAGCTGAAGACACCGTCTCCAACCCCAACTGCCGCGGCTGCACGCTGTGCTGCTGCTCGAAACTCCAAAATCAATCAACAATAACAATATATATTTCTTTTAGTCCCATAACCTTTCTTAAAAAGATCTTCATATGCTTTTAGGGTTTGCATGTCACTTTTAGGGTTTATGCTTCACTTTTGCATGCATGCAATTCTAATTTGATGTTGACTTTAACATTGACTAAACAAAGCCTGCATGCTCCGCATGCTTTAGAATATGAACTCTGATGGCTTTCTTTCTACATTGATGACTTAATAATACTGAATTGATGTACCTTTTTGCTCCTAGTGCTATCAGTCTTCAATTATTCCCTTTTTATAAAAAACGGAACATTATAGTCCTCCATTGCCAAAGATTGCTTGTCCTCGAGCAATGCCAACGCAGCTTGTTCTCGAGCAATGCCAACGCAACTCCACAATCAATCAAATTGAACCAACTGAATCCAGGGATGATCCCAGGGTCCCAAATTATCCTAGGAGATTTGTAGCATCCTCTGCTTAAAGCACTGCATTACACGGTACCATCACAAGATATCCCATGGAAGCCTCCTATAAGTAGAGTAACTAAACAGGCTGTAAACGAGGTACCATCACAATAGACCTCCTGAAAGCATCCTCTAGCAATCACCAAACTACCAGTCATTGTAATCCCAGGGTCCCAAATCAATTTGAGAATTGCAGAGGTCAAAATGCATCCACCGCTACCCTGGGTAGTATCGACACAAGGAGCATCCTGAAGACTCCCAAGTAACCCCATTAGTAAACATTGTATCTATCTCTCATAAGGTCTCCCACCTGGATCCCAATGCAAACTTGTGCATCTTTCATCCCAAATATCCCAAGGCTTTTATGGGACTATACCCTTGGCTAGGAATGTCTTCCTAAGAATCGCCCACTCAATAGGACACCAACTCTTAATCTCTCTCCAATCTAATCCCCAAAAAGGACCTTGTCCATACGCACCATCACAAGAAATAATCCTACCAAGATGACATTCTGCCCTTCTGATTTCAATTGGAATGCTCATATACTGCTGCCCAATTTCTCGATCCTGGCCAACCTGTAAAAACCATCCGCCATTATGCAAATGTGGACTCAAGCTACTGCAAGCCTTGTCTATGTACTATTAAATAGGACTGCTTTGAAATGCAATAGTATGTTTCTTTTGTTGCCCCATCAAGGAATCCAACTGCTCTTCAATACTAGAAAGCCTAAATGTTGACTTAGTACATACAACTCGAAGAACTGTAAGCTCAACATCTCGTTGTAATATCGTGTCTCGAAGTATCTTGGTCCTCTCTTTCATTGCTATAATGCTTTCTTTAACACGTTCAATCTTCTTTCGGTGACGATCATTTGGAAGCTCTATCTCATGCATGTATAAACTCTCCCTAACCTCCATGTGTGACTGCCCACAGTCTCGAATGTTGTGCTCATTGCCTTGCACCTTATGTATTTCGCCTGTCATAATTGTTTGGACTCCTGCTGTAGTTGACGAATAGTGTACCAACTCCAACTCATCACACGACCTATCCCCAATCTGACTAGCGAATGTGCTTGTGTCTCTAGACTCACAGGATGGCTCTAATGCTATCTCCTCATGCACATCCTCATCATGTACTGTTAACTCCCAATCAAGCTCAACATGTACTTCATGCTCATCTTTCTTCACTCCCCCAACTATGCCTTTAAGGAGATCCTCATCCAAAAGCAAAGTAGCCAATTTAATGGCATCTGTCTCAATCATGGGGTTGAGCTGGAAATATGTATCCAACTTCTGCACCCAATTCCGGGCTGGGCCACCCCAGGTACCCTCAAAGGTAGGGATAGTTAGTTTCCCTACGGTGCGGTGTAACTCATAGTTCTGGGTGAATGACCTATTGTAATCTCTGGGTTTGTTCTTACTTTTAAAGTGGCAGAAGTCAGTGAAGGTCATGGCTGAATGGAAGTCATCTCCTAAAGCTCTATACTCTCTCAGATAGGCACTCATGGATTCTTCTGGTTCTACTTGTGCTAAATGCACTGTAGCTGGACCATCTAAGAATTGAGGCATGGTAGGTCGGGAAGGCTTGTTGTATATATGGGGATGGCTCTACATGTTGGTATGTAAGTGCTCCCCACTACTCCTGGTGGATACCATATCGCTATTGGGAAACAAGGGACTGTGTGGGGTGGGCCCATTTTTCTCTGTCATTTGCCTGAAGGTACTCGTCATTTCTTTTTGCCCAGTAGTGAATTCTTTTATGGCTGATATGAGACTATTGAAAGTTGTTTTATCATCATCGACCATTGTTTCTTTGCCCTTTCCAAACTGATACTCTCTGTCCCCCAACTCCTCTTCTCCTCTATCACTGTTTCTAAACCTCTGTCTCTGGTAAGTAATGTTGTATGGGTCTTCTGAATTCATTTACAATTTTGCATGCCCACAACTGGCAAGGAACATGCTCTGATACCACTGTAATATCTCAAATACTGATATTCTCTAATGTTCTATGATAGTGCTGACTCGCACATTCAATCTCATACAAATTTGCAAAATAACTGTGCATGCAAACTCACCATGCAAAAATGCCCTAAAATATAGCTGAATTAGGGTTAGGGTTTTGCAGAGAGAAATTAACACTTACCATTGATATTCTGGCTGATAATGACTCCAGAGATAGCTGCATGCATAAGGATCCAGATGGGTGGTCTAATAATGATCTTTTCCTCCGGTGTCACCGCCTCGCAGTACCGTAAAAACCCTCCAGACTGAAGGTGACGTTTTTGCAGGAGGAGAGGTCCGTTCGGGCTAAAACTTTCTGAGCTTGTTCGTTAGCTGATGCCAGAGAGATGGCCTGGCACATGCAGAGGTTTGGCTGCCTCTAAGTGCCCTAGCGAATTGATTAGTAGTTCTGCTACTCACGCCCCCAACTGTTCTGTTTGGATGATAGCTGCTCCAGGTGAGCAAACTGATGGTTGATAATCACTGCATACCGTAGGATAGGTCTGCTGAGAAAGAGGAAGCTGACATGCAGAAGAAAGACTGGGTTTTGTGGTCCCAGCGAATCCTTCTGTGTTTTCCCTGCTACTTCTGGTTGCAAAACGTGGATCTGTTAATAACCCTTCGAAATGTGCTGGATCTCCGAATATTGTACTATATGATGGATGCAATGGATAAACCTGGATGATCTATCCCAATAAGAGACTAGGGCAAATATCTCACTGCTGAACCCTCGCTAGCTGAAGACACCGTCTCCAACCCCAACTGCCGCGGTTGCACGCTGTGCTGCTGCTCGAAACTCCAAAATCAATCAGCAATAACAATAGATATTTCCTTTAGTCCCATAGCTCTTCTTAAAAAGATCTTCATATGCTTTTAGGTTTTGCATGTCACTTTTAGGGTTTATGCTTCACTTTTGCATGCATGCAATTCTAATTTGATGTTAACTTTAACACTGACTAAACAAGGCCTGCATGCTCTGCATGCTTTAGGATATGAACTCTGATGGCCTTCTTTCTAAACTGATGACTTAATAATACTAAATTGATGTACCTTTCTGCTCCTAGTGCTATCAGTCCTCAATTATTCTCTTTTTATAAAAAACGGAACATTACAAAGCACTAGAATCCAGTAAGCAATTATGAATCATTTGATCATGAACAATCAATGTTATATAAAAAGGTGGAGATAAATTTGAATCATTTTCAGTCTTATCAGCTAGGGAAGAACCAATAAAGATTTTAGGATGTTTTTCTTGTAGATTTATAGTATCTGAAGGTATCTGGCTGGCAGTTGACCCTATCATCTTTAGAACTGGATTTCTATAGCGAGGATTCTTCATCAACTTAGTAAAGGGTACTGGAATTTTAATCTTACATAACTCATTTTCAAAATTAAAATTCTGGACATTTTTATTCACTTCTTCAGTTTCAACAACCTTAAATGGCTCACCCCGATCTAGTCTCTTTTCTTGTGCTGAATTAGGTAATTGTTTAGGAGGAGAAGCTGTCTTCTTTTTTGAAATCTAAGAAACCTGTTTTGGACCAGACCTTAAGTTAAAAGACTTCTTAGGTTCAGATTGACCTATTTCAACTGTAATTTCAGGACCCAAGTCACTTTGAGTTTGATAAATATTAGCATCAAAAAACTCAGAATTCTAAAAGTCCCGTTCAGTTGAAAACCCCTCTGATACCAAGTCCCCAAAGTAATTTATCTCTTGATTTGAATCTTCATACTGCCCATCATCACCCACTTCACTTCATCTGTAACATTATTTTGGAGTGGAGGAGGAACTCTCTGATCTTCATTCTCTCTTCTTTCCCTCTGAATGTCATTGTTTATTCGTTCTCCATAAATAAATCTAGGTGCAAACTGGCCCCTAAATTGATTAGGGTTCCTTTCTCCTTCTTGTCCAGGTTTATTTGAATTCTTTTCTAACTCCAACTTATTTAGTTTTGTTGTTAAAATTTTGACTAACTTAGCCATTTCATCTATTTTGCTATATGCTGTCTATGAAGTAGAGGCTGGTGGAATTACTTCCTTTTTACCTTTTTTGTCATATATTTGATGGTCTGGATTTTCTATAAGCCTATTAGAAGCTAGAATATTTGATTCCACTTCCAATGTAGCCTCTTGCATGTTTAATAAAGTGACTGGCCTTCTTTCTCTTAAATGCAAGGAAAATTCATAATCAAAGGCATTTGCATAAGTCAACTTAGCTGAAATTTCAGAAGGTTTGATTTCAGCGTGGATCCTACCATACATCTTGTTAAAGCGCTTGGAAAAGTCTGCTATAGTTTCATCCTTTTTTCTTCTTAATGCTCCAAATTCTGTGATGTAATAGGTGTGATCTTTTGTGTCTCCCCACTGCCTCATAAATACATCTTGTAGCTCCTCTATGAGAGTGATTGAATTAGGCGGCAACTCTTTGAACCATTTCCTTACCTCTCCATCCAAACTCGGCACAAACATCCTCATCCACACATCTTTAGCCTCAATATTTTGATTGTCTGCATAACTTAGGAACACATCCCAATGCTCTTCAGTAGTTGTCTCACCATGACCATTAAACCTAGGTAAGTATTTCTGATAATCTCCTCTAGGGAGAGCATTTAGAGGCTGAGGAAGGACTAAGGGAGCATATCTGGCAGCTACCATTCTATCCATCATATCAAGGGGTTGGTTTTGTGCCATTGTGAAACGACTTTGTTTTGATGAGGACAAAGGTTGAACAACTTTGCTTGAACCTGGTTTGAAAGGACTTTTACTAGTTTTGAACTGAAACAAGGGAATCTTGCCAGGAGACTCAGTTTTTGCTTTTTTATAAGATTGGATCAGTAAAAACTTGAAAACTACTGACTGGTATAGAAGGGATTGACCAAGACAGACTTTGTTTTTCTCCTTCAGAATATGTAAAAGGTGATTTCAATGTTGACTGCTCAGGAGTAAACAGAGAAAGAGAAGACTGAGTTTTCCTAAGTTGTCTAGCTTCCTTCAAAATATGTTCTGGATCTGAGACAGCTGAATGCAAAGGTGAAGTAGGTCTCCCTCTTGTCCCAATCTTTTTAGTAGCCACTGTGAACCACTGCTTGGTGAAAAAGTAGTCTGAAAGATTTTCTGATTCTGTTCACCTCTCAAAATCAGATGAATGACGATAACCCAGGGAAGATATACTTCAGTTTCATCCTCGGCAACGGCGCCAAAGATGTTTGTGCTAGAAATTGTTCCTAGACTACCACAGGAACAAGCTAGAACAATCTCAGAAATAAAAGTAAATGGAATTGGGTTTTATTGATTTTGGTCTGAAAATTTATCAATAAGAAGGTAAAAACATCCACAAGCCAACACAAATACTAAATCATGAGCAAGTATGAAGAACTAGGGATCAAACACAGAAAAATAAACCATAAGGATTACGAATATAATACTAATTCCATCCACAACATACAAGCATTTGCATGAGTGAAAACATTAAACAAGAAATGAAGTTGTACATTGAGTGGTCAAACAGATCATAAACAAAACCAGCATGACATATAAAGTGGCTTATCAGTATGTATAAAATCAATATCAGTCTTCAAACTTACATCAGAGTCATGGCTTGTAATACATCCAGCACTAGAGCCTCTTCTTGCACAAAATTCGTACCCTACTTCTATTTCATTTCCTACTTTTATCCTTTTCCAACCAAAATGGTTACATAACTGTCAAAACTAATTTTTAGGTCTGAGTTCGAAACAGTTACAAAAGTAGTTGTATTTTCAAATATAATAAACTATTAACTATCACAAACTAAACTACTTGACACCTAGTCGCTAGAAGCATTCATAGATTCTTGGCTGCCTCTGCCAACAAAGCAATTCCTTCTAAAGCATGTGACTGTTTTATGCTTTGTTGCTGCTCTGTCTCTAAACTTTTAATCCTCTTCAATAACACCTCTTTTGCTGGGTTAGACTTTGAACTTTTTGATTTAATTCTTCAACCTGGCTCTAAACCTATCTTTTTCTCTTCAAGGCCTCTTTTGAGACAGTTATCAATTCTTGATAGTGTGTATTGATATCATCAAGGTTCTCTCTCAGTCTTCTATTAGTCATTACTAATCCATCATTAGTCTCACTAAGAAAACCAAGCTGATATTTGTATTGCTTCACAGTTTTCTTAAGGTTCTCAATTTTTGAATCTATGTACATTCCACCTTGTAGTGTAGAAGTTTTATCTGACAGCCATGAGATATCGATTTTCTTATTAATGAGGTCATTCTTTCTCTATCTTTAACTGTTTCTTGTACCACAGGAACCTCTGAAGACACACCTCGTTCAATGCTGAAAGTGTTTGGCTCTTCTGAAACTTTATCTATCCCTGGAGATGAGTCTAATAAAATTGAATGTTCTTCCTCAATATAAACTTGCTGAGAGTTTAGGTCTTCTTCATCTTCTATATCTTCTTCAGTTAAAGAATCTTCAATCTCAGTAATCATTTCTTTCCTTAATTTAGGGTTTAAGATCCTTTTCATATTAAGTCTAAGTTTGTTTTTAACTCTAGTTTTCGGCCTCCAATTTACTTCTTTCACTTGTACAGGAGCTTTCCTTTGAAACTTTACATTTGAGACATGTAAAGTCTCATTCCTCATTTCAGCTACAACATGAACCTTTGTTGTGCTTTCCTGTACATATATGAAACTCTGCTTTTGCTTTGTTAAACCTAACTTCTCATAATCTGAAACAGATCTCTGCTCCTTTTCATCATTCTTCAAAACCTGCTCTTACATCTTCATCCACAGGTTCTTCGAATCCCTGACCTGAACAATTTTCTTGAACATTATCTTGTACTAGCTCATTCATTAACTCTTTCTTGAACCTTTTAGCAAAACCAAATTGCTTGTTCATTAGGCTCTTCTTCACTTGATCTTCTTTTTCATTAGGGAAACGTGACCAGAACAGAAAATGATCCCAACTTCTACTCTTCTTCTGCAAGACTGTGGAAATAATTAATTTTATTAATCCCTGATGAAAAATAGATTGGTGAGTATGATCCCTATGCCCATTAATTTTGTTGGACATTTTTTGAAGCCTTTTCAAGAAGAAGAAAGGTAAGTTCATCTTCGACTGCTGATTTAGATGTTGCAAAAACCTAATATGGTATTTGAAAACCAAAGCAAACCTCCCTTCACATGTAACGTAGCTTTGCAATATTCCAATAGCTTCTTTCCACTCCGGCTTGAATTTGTCCAACTGAACACCTTTTCCCCAATCTAGGGCTTTGATTTCTGGTAACAGGAAATCTTTTGGGTTAAAGCTGAAAGGAATCTTCTTAAACCACATCTCTCCATCTCTTAATATACCTGTAGCTTCTGCTATCAACTCTTCTGTCAGTTCGAATTTAAAAGTATCAAATGTAACTGTATCCTTAACGAAACCCTGGGCGAAACGATACGATACCTCTGGATTAAAACCTGTGATTCTTTCAAAGAAATTGAACCATCCTGCTCTTTTAAACAGTGCTGCATAGTCAGGAAAATTGTTTGCCCAACTCGTATCAGTAGGCTCGTATCTATTTGTCTTTCCACTTTTCTTCATCTCTGCACCATAACCTGCTTGTATACTTCTTCAAGAAACTTAAAAAATATTCAAGCTCCTTCCCTGCAACAATAAAAGTAACCAGAACAAAATCGTGATAGGCAGGCTCACGATTTTCCCAATAATCCTTACGCAATCAAAATCATGTCAATCCAGACCACAATTTTCTCAACGGTCTCTACACGTCCTCATACACTTGTCATGATTAGGGACTGGGGTCATGAGCATGCGTCATTATGTCTTCAACAGATGTCTGAAAGCTTTCACTATTTTCCTCTGCAACAGCCACGATTATCCACCACTCCTTTCAATGATTCGAGATTCTTGTATCGCCTTATTACATTGACTCTTCACTTTGCGCTACAGGAATCCCCCTTGTGAATATTTTTTGAAAAATGACTCAAAAACAAAGGTTAGGTCATAAAGCTAAAGCTTGGAATAAAATTTATTATAAGCTTTTCAGACTTTTAAAGATATATACACCTAATAAGCCCACAGAAACTTTAAAACCAATAAAATGAAATAAATCAAAACAATTATAAGCATAAAATCAAACAAAAATGTACTTACCACTATGAAACCTCAAAACCAACTCTCAAAAATGTAAAGTAATAGGAAATCAATCTTTCAAAAAACCCACACATCAACCAAGAACAATATCTAGTTATAACAGGGTGAAGTGACATCTTTGGGCATCACTGGAATCCAGAATACTAGTGTGCTCTGATTTCTCTGATCTGCCCCTGCCTTGAACTCACTGCTTTGTTCTCATCTTGATATTACGGTGCAAGTATATTTTTTTTTATGAGTTCAGTTCGTTTCAATCTTTTTATTGTGTTTGGTGGGAAGACATATGTATGCAAGTGCCAGCTAAAGGTTATTTGATTATCAAGGATGCTAAATAATTACAGGCTTCAGCATATTCAGATTTCATTTCTGCTTTACTGGCGCGGATGAAAGAGGATATTAATCATCTTTCTAAATACTCTTACACCTTTATTTTTAATTTTTGTAAATATAAGATGTATTTTCCAAAAAAGAAAAAAGAAACACAATATATATATATATATATATATTCTGAAGATGGGAAAACCTATTGTATAACTCAGTTGTCAAATTGACAGTGAGGACAACTATCATTGGCTGCAATCCATAAATGTGAGTTGACTCGTCACTGTTATTCATGGAAAACCATGCCGCCTGAAATACCCTGCTGGTAGTTCATAAGGGGGCAGACTTCCATTCCTGCCAGATCCCTCTGGGTCTTGGGCCATTATCCTGTTTACTTATGTTCGAGGAATACGGGTGTTTAACAAATCAGAAGCAATTTTAAGTCATAGTTGAGAACCTAAAGGGCGGTTTCAGCCCCTATAGTATCCCCAAGATACCCAATATCCCCTGTTCTCCATTGTCGCTGAGGCTAGGCAGAGGTCATGTGGTATCAAGTATCCTCCAAGATTTAACACCATACTTGAAGCCAAAACGAAAATACTATACCTGGTTGCAATTTAACCTTGTGCCCAGGTGGTTATACACACATTATTTTTTTCAATAAATGTTAAAATTCTGTATTTTAATGAGAACAATTCTGAATGATTTTGTTTTTTGAATTTTATAAAAATATTACCTGGATGTTGAATTTTCCATCAAGTTCACTATTAAATGTGCCAGCTCTTGAGATTTGACGAATTCTGATTTTTTTGGAAAAATGTTGAACGTGGTGACTAAGGCTTAAGGTTAATTCAGGTGGCAGCATAGGATTATTTTTAGAATCCCAGTCCTGACTCCCTACATGGTCACAAGAGCTTACAAGCTTTAGAAAGGTGGTAATAGTTTGTTATTCTGCTTTATTATAAGCACAACAGAGCAGGCTTTCCAAAAACTAACTCATAATATCATAAACTGGTATATATCCAACCAACACTGTTGAGAACTGGGCATACTTACAGTCCTGCAGGAAGCCCGTATTTCCTCTGGATTTCAGGTTTTTCTATAAAATAAAACATAAAGGTACCAAGCATAACCAGATGCAGAAGCTGGAGATTGGACACCAAACACACAGAAGGCTGTGAAGTCTGTGTTTACCTCTTTAACTTATGGGGTTCTGCACTTGTGTTATTGGTCTAGTCATTGTTTTCTTTCTGGTGGGAATATGGATATGAGTGGACAGTGCTGCTTTTTGGTAGACTTACCAAATAGGCATCACTTGGCAGTCCTTACAGTGTCTGCTTTATATTCTGGGCATGTAGTAGGAGGTGCGGATCAGGGGATATCTAATTTACTTATGAGATTTATGAGATTATAGGCATTAAAAATGGTACTATCCGAAACATTAGTGCAATCTAAAATCTGTTCCCTTCAGTAAAACTGTGGAATTGTAGCTACTAGGCAATGTGGGGAAACAGTGGAGTTTTGGTGCAAGGTCACCTGATCTGCACTTAGGACATGTTTTTTTTTCTTTTTGCTCATTCCATAACGTTTCTACTGATGAAGTTTTTTTTAAATCATCCACCTATTGGTTGTGATGTTTTCACAACTGAAGGGGATGCTGTAGTATTTTCTATATCCCTTTTGTTTATCAATATAAGATTTTTATTTCTCCACTGTGTTTTACAGGGGGCAGGAAATTTGAATTTCTTTCCGATATTCTTGAAAAGTTCTCTCTAGTATATTTTTTTATATTGCTTTTATTTATTTATTTTTCTTTTTTTTTGTTATGCATATTGGTATACATTGCATGTGGTGCTGCAGAATCTGAGACCATTTGAAAATCTGCTTTTACAGGTTTATCTTTTGCAGTATCCACTGCGCCCTTATTGGCGGCCATATGGACTAGAAGAAAGGTGTCAGGAGGTGTGATATGTAACACTTTTTCCTAACAAGAGTTACTGAAATGTTCTTCTCTGTTGGTGAACCTAAACATTTATTGATACATACATATTACAAAAATTAGTAGCCCATTATTTTCTGATAGTACATGTAACATTGTCAATATTGAGAATTCTACCAAGACTTTTCTCAGAAATTTACAGGGAACTTACATATGAGTTTGTATTGGATTTTTCTTGAAGCAGTACGCTGGTCTCTATTCTCTAATACAGTCTATCTAAACATTTGTAATTTCAGGTCAGAGTAAAACCTAAGCAGTCAAGACTCGAAGTTGATCTAGTTATAGACACAGATGGAGAAAATTATGATGACAATGCGAAGGAACATTTGAAAATCACAAAGCAGGTTGGGTTTGCTTCACGTAGTTCCTCATTTTTGGTGCTGATATTTAACATCGTGTTCAAACTGTTCCTCCATGTAAAATTTATTGCAGATCTTTTAACTCATCCCCATAGGATGCATCATTAAAATTCTTTTACAAGAGAGGCAAGGCTTCTTATTCATGAGTTGCTTTTTGCTTGAAGAAGATGCATTTTGTCTCTAGCAATCAAACTCCTACTCTGAACAGAACTCTGTAGTTTAGTTTACTGTTTATTATCTATGAAACGGTTCCTGTTTTATATCTAGTCATGATCCCAATCAAAATTTGATTGGCTACTATGGAGTTGACAGGTTCACCAGTTTGCTTTTGTTCTGTAAATGGTGTCTATCTAAAATATAAAAATTTTGTATGCTCTGCTTTTTCCCTTTCAAATTTTGTCAGCTTTAAATGTCTAAGAAATGCATAGGCAAATTAGTTGTAGGTAGATTAAAATTTAATGATAGAAAAATAAACTAGAAAACATAAGTTACAAATATAAAAGCAGACTCTAGAGTTACTGTTTCAGCCTTCAGGAATATGTAATTGACCATCACTGAAGACTCTAGAGTTACTGCTAGGCAGTCTTTAGTTGTGACTGCATGCATATACGTGCTTAAGTTACTAGAATACGGATATTGGGATGGATACAGACACTGAAGAAAGCAGATACCTCAGGTTTCTAGAAAATTGGGGACACGATATGACTTGACATGACATTATATCTATATCCATCCTATATATATATATATCTCGCTGAGTGGAAATGCTTTTGCTAGTCATGAGGAGCTATGAACCTCGTCCCTTTTCGCACAGCCCCTTTGAACATGGAGAGCCCTGTTTTTTAGATTATACAGTGTTATAAGAACTGGACCAGTCAACCCCAGGAACCAGACACTGGTCGGAATTAGACTGGAACTGGAAAAAAACAGACTATCAAGAAATACATAAAATATTCAAATTTTGATAAAACATATATTTATGTACATCGATGTGAATCCAAGCCATTAGACGCAAATATGCAAAGTTTACTTGTGTACATAGCAACTTGCAAGTAAGGCTGCATATAACCAAAACATAATGCTGTAACAAATAACTACATATCATCAAAATAATCGACTATATTGGGACCCCTGTCAGCAGTAGCATCCTCTGGCCATCATCATTTTCAGATCACAGCTCCTGGATCCTCTCTCCTTCTGTGGATCAGCTATCTTCATCTCTTCTTGTATATATTTTTCTTCAAGACTGGCTCTTCTCTTATAGAACTAGGGTTTATTTGATTTCTGCTTTTTATCTTTTATAGGAGCTACTTTTACGCTCCCACTTTGTATTGTTCCTTGGTACTACACAGTCCCATTGACCTACTTTTGTGGTCGTTTGTTGGACATTAACAAAATTATCTTATCTTTTCTTATCTTATCTTATCTGCCCCCTCCTTTAGGGTCTGGCCTTTGCCTCTACCTCAATCTTCCAATGACAGCAATGGAGACCCTCCAATTTTGATGAAACTCCCTAATCCAAGAGTTAAAATAAAATAGAAAAAGCTTAACGTGTCTGATCAGTGGTTTTGCTTGAGTGAAGGGTTATTTTTACTAAGGTCATGATATAGGAATCCAACAATTAGCACCACCAACATCGAGGTACATAGAGGGCTTGGTGCTTTTGATCAAATTCGAATCCCATACTATCATACATGATAATATCTAGTGGTAATGCTGCAATCCTACCAATCCTGAAACCGTGAAGTTCGATGAGGATGGAACCACTCTAAAACACCTTGAAACAATCAATGGAAATACTAAAAATTCAAGCAAAATGATAGAGAAGGAAAAATAAAGGAGAATGTCAACTTTTACTTTAAGAATTTAATATTATTAGTAATTACCAGTGTGACAAACTCAGGGTCTAGTATTAACTTTAATTTTTTTTTTTTGTTTAATTTAAATTGTGGGGTCAATTTTGTGGTCTCATCCATATAAAACCAGCCATTAAATGTTGGTTCAGGCATTAAAGGCTGGTTCCATATGGAACCAGTCATTTCTGGTTTAAACCCTTGATTTGAACTTGAAACCCTTCTAAACTGGTCGAACCGACCAGTCTTGGCAAAACTGGTCTGGTTTTAATAAATTGATTATATATGAGAGATTAATTAGAACTGAATACATTGAATATAATGCAAAAATAGCATATCCGAACATAACCAAGTATATCATACAATGTACATGATAGTGCGATCACAATCAACCATCATATCTATTATCATCAGTCATAGATAAAGATTAACGAAGATTCAAATGTCCCAAACCCTAGTTGTTGTGCTTCAAGTTTGAAACCCTAGTTAGAAACACTTCTTAAAAAACTCTAGGAGAAATGAGTAAAAGTGGTCAGAAATGACAAAAAAATTTGATGGGAGTTACTGTCAACAACTAAGTTCAACAGAGTTACTGTCAAGACTCAATAGAGTTTGGATTATCCACAGTTGCCATGATATTTTGTCAACATTTTGAATCCATACCAAGGTTCATCATCAAGACTGAGTCAAAGAGGAGAGGGCAGATTCAAAACTAATCAATACAAAAAGGAGCACAAAAACCAAAAAATTGACTATGTTGGCTTAAGAGGCTATTCCTACTCAGAAAAACAACACAAAAAGCCTAAAAAGGAGAGAAGTCAAAGTTAACTAAGAGGAAATAATGAAAGACAGAAGAAAACAACAAAAATAATAAATAGTCATAAAAAATAAAAGGACAGCTAAAACTAAGGGAAGGCGACAAAAAAAGATCCGGCAGAACAAAAATGAAACATGATAAGCAAACAATAAATCAAAGCAAACAAAGCAAAAAATGAAGAACAAAGGAGTAAGAATATTAAAAGAAATAAAATGAAATAGAATAGAAAATTATATAAAATAAAATAAAATGAGATCAAAAAAAAAAATAAAATAAAATAAAACGATAAAAATTGAAAAGGGAGGGTAGAAGGGGTCAAAGAAGGAAAATAATAAAATGATAAAAATAAATACTAAAGGGATTAAAAAGAAGAAAATAAAAAAGATTAAGCTCTTCTTTTTTAGTAAGACAAAAATAAATTCTAATAAAATAATTACGTCGCTAGGCGTTTTTATTTGAGAATTTGGGGTCGACTACAACCTATACTTTTCCCGAATTGCACGAGAATAAGACAAGTGTACTGTCTAGATTGATTCTATGACAGTCGTTCAAAATTCAAAATAAACAATTATAAAAAAGCAGAATATAAAAAAATGGTAGTTGATGAATGGATAACTGGTAACTCATGCATGGATAACTCGTAGCTGATGAATGGATAACCAATAGTTTATGGAAGATAGCTAGAAGAATGTGAGATAAAAAAAGAATATGAAAAATAATTGATGTTTGATAAATGGATAACTAATGTATGGATAACGTATAATAAGTGCTGGACTGGTAGTTGACGCATGGATAACGAATAATTTTGTGGTACTTAACTTGCGGTCTATCGGCGTTCACCAACCACAAATTAAGTGGTTGTGCTAGTTGATAAAGGTTAAAAAGAGAAAAATAAAAAAAGGATTAAAGCTGAAACCCTAAGAATATAGTTCTGCTTAAAAATAAAATAATTAATAAAGGGATTAAAAAGAAGAAGAAAATTGAAAATATTAAACCCTATGATGAAAGATCTAAATAGAAAAGGGGGAAAAACTGAAAAAGGCGGGATAAGATTCATAAAGAGACACTAGAAAGAAAAGAGGAAATTACGAACGGAAAACGCATAAGGACAATCAAGTGAGGGTAGGAGAGGGAGGATTTGCTTGGATTAGGAAACCAAGGACCAACAAAACCATTTGATGTTATAGCGGGGTTGGCTCTTTGACTCGGTGGTTGTGTTCCAGTTGGCAGGTTGTGTCATTTTCTGGGTAGTTTTGACTGGTTTTGTCATTTTTTCTGGTATACTCGATGGGTCTGGTTGGCAATCTAGGGATGGGTCAAACCCATCAAGTCAAGGTCAAACTGTCCAATTTCAGCTGCACATCGAGCAAAGTCAGTGAGTCCTGTTACTGTGATATGTATATATCCAATGATTGTTCTAAGTAAGACACTAATGTTAAAACTATATTCCATGGAAAAACATTAATTTGTCAAAATAATTCACTCAAAGTTGTGAGTTTAGAAATGATGATGAGATAAGGATATTCAAGAAAATATTACTTGCATACAACTTAAATGTTGAAGTTTGTAGTGAGGATTCTATGTTGGCTTTTGTCTAGCAAATGGAAGTATGCTCAAATTGTAACTCTCTTTGTAAAAGTGACCTTTATAATACTTTATGTAAAAGGTCAATTATGTTAGATTTTTATCGTTTAATCAATATGATCTAGGATCTTATCTGAGAGAATAACATGCACAACAATAATCACAAGAGACAAGAGACACAAAGTTTTTTCCTTGGGGAAACCATAAAGGAGAAAACCCCGCAACTTCCTCAGAGATAGAATGAGCACCAATTGCAAAAGTAAAACCCAAAAGTACAAAGATGATCTCCGACAGCTGTTCTCTCTCTCACTTATGCGAGCTACTCCTCTCTCACTCATGCTCTATTGATGAGTGAGTGTGTGTGTCAAATAGAGAGGCTCACTCTCTATTTATACTTAATTTCCACTTGACATTTACCCTTCAGGGCCGACTTCTCTAAGAGAGTCTAATAACCCTAATATGACTCAACTGTGGGGTCTATTGCCCCGAATTACAATGGAGGGTTAACCTTAATGACTTTACATGACTTAATTATATTAATGACTCTCGATCAGAGGAACAAACATCTCCGTCGGGGTACAACAATGAAATACAATAAGAAATATACAAGTGAATACATTCTGAAGTTACAAATACATCAACACTCCCTTTTAACTAGGAAGGTATTCTCTTGACACAGTTCATCAGCACAAGTCTTCGTCACTAAATCATCATTAAAGATGGATCATCATCATCACTGCTATTGCTATCTCGAGCAAATGGTGCTATCTCTCAAATCTACTCGTCATAGGAAGTTCTACAGAGCCAACCCTTTTTCATGCTAGATGTAGGCCTAGCTTCCATGTAGGTCTTCATCTACAGTGCCAGCCCTTTTTCATGCTGGATGTAGGCCTAGCCCTCTGCCGGGTCTTCATCTATATTGCCAGCCCTTTTTCATGGTGGATGTAGGCCTAGTCCTCTGCCAGGTCTTCATCATCTCTGCGAGCAAACCATCAAGTAGGTACATCTTAGGACTTATTATATGCCTCTTGCATAACCTGCAAGATCTCCCAGGACTGATTATATGCCACTACAAAATTTGAAGGAGCAGCCCAGGACTGATTACATGCCTTGCAACACCTATGTACCCTACTATTACCTCATCATCTTCAAATCATCTCATCGTCACACGGAGCACAACCTAGATACACATAACACAACACTTACATCAACGCACATGGGAGGCCTAGCCTGCCACCATGTCGGAAAGGCTCTCAACACTTACATCAACGCACATGGGAGGCCCAGCCTACCACCATGTCGAAAATTCCCCACACTTACATCAATGCACATGGGAGGCCCAACCTGCCACCATGTCGGAAAGGATCATGTGTATTTGTGTCTTTCGAACTCATCACTTTCCCTTGGAGGGAAGTTCAGGGAACCTTGATCTGAAGAACACCAAGCTTCTCTCTAAAGTACTCAAACTTCACTCTGGCTAACGGCTTGGTCAATACATCAACTATCTGCTCGTCCGTCACAACATATTGGAGCTTCACTGCTCCTCTCTACACCATATCCCTGATATAGTGATACTTGATCTCGATATGCTTCGACTTGTCATGGAACAACGGGTTCTCCGACAACTTCACACGACTCTGGTTGTCACAATATATACAAGTAGCATCCAACTGGAGATCAAACAAATCAGACAATAGCTTCCTCAGCCACACTGCCTCACAACTAGTTGAACAAGGTGCGGCATACTTTGCTTCGGCTATACTCAGTACCACGCAGGAGTGCTTCCTGCTAAACCAAGAGATCACACCTGATCCCATACTAAAGCAACACCCCGAAGTGCTCTTCCTATCAATGGCACTGCCTGCCCAATCCAAATCCACATAACCTTCCAGGTTAATCTTTTGATTCGCCTCATACTTGAGCCCATAATCAACTGTACCCTTCAGGCTAAGTCACCTGGTTCGGCGATTTTTCGCCTTAAAAATCGAAAATCGTCGATTTTCTGAGACAACCGAATTAATCGGATTAAAATCGCCGATTTTTATCACAATTTCAAAATTTTTTGTTTGGCAAATTTCAAGGTGAATTAAATCGCCACAGATTTAGGTCAGTTTTTGTAAAAATGGCATAAAATCGTTGAGCTTTTTTCCCCTTTTCACGTCCTGTGGGTAAACCTTGGTCCCTAACAAAACTCTCGTCCCTTGCGAAGCTGCCGTCTATTCTCATTGTTCATTGCTCATTCCATGAGTGAAGCCGTCGATTCTCAGTGATCGTGAGTGAAGTGGGGACTATGGAGGTCGTAGTTTTGTCACCCGTGAGTTGCAGTTTGCAGATGGGCGAGCCTAGCAGCTGCTGTTGTTTAAAGAGCTTGAAACTCGAGGGAAGACTACCGATTCCAGTGGTAGACTGCAGTGAGTGTGAGTCATGAGCGCGTCGAGTCTTGAAATTCAAACTTCAGGGAGCATTTGGGCAGGGTTATGCCAGAGGATACATCCACAAGCTCTAGTCAATGGTTTCGATGGGTTCGGCCGATCGAGATCTTTCTAAAGCTCC
>LPNX010906660.1:10705-25608 GCA_001517045.1 Pseudotsuga menziesii | reverse complement strand
TACAAACCTTATGTTATATGTGGAGTGTACACCAACTTGAAGAATAGAAGCATTATGATCCCAAGCATTATGTCAAAAATATGTTGGCGCTATATTTTTGTTTCGCATATCGCGCACACGTTTTATATGGGCATAACGCGCACGCGATTTATATGAACATAACGCACACGCGTTGTTTAGTTATATATCGCGCGCGCGTTTTATAAATTCAAATTTTTATTCCCTCCAAATGATAAGGCCAAGCCTCCACCCATGCTTTCGTGGAATTCCTATGCCTATGTGTCTGCTTTGCACTTTGCTTCGGATTCAACATGCCCGTGCCTTGGAGTATGATAAACCATGGCAAATTCAGCATTATATCCATATTTTCAATATGCTCATGTTTAACGGTTCGTCTGATTGTTCTGCACACCTCCCTTTTTTATGAGATTTTAGAAACAGATATGGTTTTTTTTGCAGATTCTAAATATGTAAATTTTAATAAGAATACATAATTTTTCTATTTTTTTCTTATTTATCTTCTGTCATCACTTCTCAACTCAAAAAACACACTGGTAGTGTTTCTTCTATAACTTTTTCAATTCTTGATCACTTCAAACAAAAATTGTATGGTGCACAAGTAGACACTAACCTCTACGTTCTATCAAAACCCCATTTCATTATTTTTGCATTAAGACCTTCAAAGGCTACACCCACAAAACACGTACCATTTTCGAGGTTTTATCACTTAGACAATTATAAAAGTATTATAAAATTACTAATTTAATTTTCGAAAAATAATGCCGCACTAGTGCTATGGGTTCTCTACATGGATGTCAATTTGTGTAGCTTGATTCGATCATTTAGGCCCCCAAAGGCTGCACCCACAAAAACATATACCTTATAATTTCCCTGAAAAATAAAAAGTGCCTGTTAGGAAAAATGAGATTTGACATAGCTATGCAAATGTTTGATACATAAAAGTTATATATTCGGAAAGTTGATTCAATTTCCTACATTTCATGTTTTTTACTCAATGTAAGATATTTTGCATAAGTATGTCAAAAAATCCAAGTAAGTTGAGGGATGCCTGATTTTTCAGGTTTCTATTGCATCTAACGTGCACAAAAAGGTCCCTCATCTTCTTGCACAGGCCCTCTTGCACTTGGAAATAATGTCCAAGTTACTGTTTTGGGAAAAGGTACCGTTGGTATTCTAACCAAACACGAGGAGAGTAAGTTTATTCCTGATGTCTATCATGTTGAAGGTATGAAACATAATTTGTTGATCATTGGAAAACTGATACAGAAAGGCTACAGATTCTATATAGAAAATTATCACAGTGTGATTAAAGACATTCCTCCAAGTTACCAACTGATAGAAAAAGTGCTAATGAAAAGAAATCACTTGTTTCCATTGAGGATAATTTCAGACATGAAAGGAAATACAAATATAGGAGCTGCATTCAAGGAATAAAGTAAAGAAGCAGTTGATCACTTTGACAAGAAATAAAATGACAGTGTTGTTTATAGGATGCATTTCAAACAAAAGTTTAGGATGAATCTTGGTTGTGGCATTTCATATTTGGACATTTGAATTTTGGTGGGCTGAAGCTACTCCACACAAAGAATATGGTGAATGGTTTTCCATTGATCGACATACCAGAAAGAGCTTGTGAAGGATGATTTTAACTTTTCCAGTCGAAAAGTCATATAGAGCACACACACCACTTGAAATTGTGCACTCTCATATTTGTGGTCCAATGCAGACATCATCTATTGGTGGCTGCAATTATTTTCTAACTTTTATTGATGACTACTCAAGAAAACATGGGTATATTTTTTGAAACATAAATATGATGCATTTAGTTGTATTTTAGCAGTTCATGGCACTCATGGAGAACCAGAGTGGACACCACATCAAAATATTAAAGACCGACAGAGGTGGTGAATATGTTTTGAATGAATTTCTAAAATTTTGCAAGACCCATGGTATAGAAAACAGATTCACTACATGGTATACACCTCAGTAGGATGGTGTTGCCGAAAGAAATAACATAAACATTATGGAGATGACGTGGAGCATCATGGAAGCCAAGAATTTTCCAAATGAATATTGGGTTGAAGCAACTGCAACTACTGTATATCTCATGAACCGATATCCGACAAAGAGTGTGAAGAACAAAGTTCCTCGAGAAGCATGCATCGGTATGAATCATAGTGTTACTCATTTAAAATTTTTTGGTTGTGTTTCATATCCTCATGTTCTAGATGAGCAGAGAAAGAAGCTAGTCAACAAGGGACAAAAATGTATTATTGTTGGCTACTTTGAAGACAGAAAATCATACAAGTTGTATGATCATGTCATAAGGAAAGTGATCATCATTCGAGATGTTCAATTTGTTGAGAATGAATCATGGGATGGAAGTCTCGACATAAATGTCAAGATTGTGTCGAATGTCGACTATGGTGATATAACAGAGGAAGTGGTTCAAACACCACATGTAAGTCATTTGGTTGCAGCACCGTAGACTCCCATGATAGGGAAGTTTCCTTAAGTAGGGTTGTTGTGATCCTCCTGTTTTGTTTTCAACGTCTCTCACCAAGGCTCCATGACTAAATGTGTTAACAATGTATTTTACTTTTTTTCACAAATTTGCGAGAATGTCAAATTGGAGCTAAGAAAAGAATACATTTGGTAGTTGATTATGGTCATAGACATCTCAAGCTTGTTTCCCATTCATAGGATGAGTATATTTCAGGTATTGAACTGAAGAGTGTGACAACGAGGACACCAATGGAAATGGTAGAGAGAATTTGGTCATCAATCCATTTCATAGCAAAACGAAGAAGTTGAGCAAGGAAACACCTTCCAACATGCCCAGCTCGAGTTTGCATCTCCTCACCGTCTTCGATGACGGTATAATCACTAAGAAGAACAAATCCAGATAGAAGCAACCATCCTCCAAGCCACCTCCTCCTCGGAGCCTCTACAACTTTGACACCGACAAAGACGGCGGATCAAAACATGCTTTCTAGAAAATGAATAAGAAGACAAGGTTGGGTGTCGGCTTTTTCTTTCTACAAAATATTTCCCTATCGAAGAACCCGACTGTGACAACCACAATTCCTGCAATTACCTCCAACGTCCATCCCTAGGCATGCAACTACACCAAAGAAAAGATTTTGGAGTTATAAAAAATACTAAAATCCTTGGGGTTTTGAAATCTCAACCTCGGGTTGTGATGCCTGGAAAAAATTCAAGTACTGACAGTAGGGATTCTCCCCGGAAATCGATCCCAATTAGATAGTCCATCGTTTGATATGGGGAATCTGTCCGATCAATGGTTCGGCTACCCTATATTTAAACATGTTCTTAAGTTTTATCGGTTACGACCCGATTGACCTTTTATGTAATTTTTTTTAAATGATTGATGAAATGCAAATGCTTAAAATAGATGCATGTAATCGATGAGCATAAGCCTTACACGTGATGCGCAGGTTCTTACCACTCCTATCCAACCAATTACTTCTTTAAATATGAATCTAAACAAGTCTATTCTATTCTAGTCTATTATATTCTAATCTATTAAAAGTTAGAGTAATGTACTGTAATGTCCAACCAATTACTTCTTCAAATATGAATCTAAACAAGTCTATTCTAGTCTATTCTATTCTAGTCTAATCTATTAAAAGTTAGAGTAATGTACTATAATTATTCATATTAATTTCACAGATACCTAACGGTTTGAATTTCATATCGATATCTACAGCAGAAATAATGTCAAAGAAAGCTCTAGCATAATAAAACATTCATTACTCATTCTATACACACATTCATGTAGAAAGCATAATCATTCATAATCAAAGAACTAATTCAAAGAAGTCAAAACGATAATTGAAAAAAATGAAACCAAGCGCACACACATTTCTTGAACAAAGAGATTTGTGGGTTTCTAAAAATAATAATTGGAAATCAATGTTGCAAAGCTGCAAACAAAGCTTTATCCATTTTCTAGCGAAAGGGGATTACTAATTCAAAAAATAGAGAGCTAAGCTCTGAATTAGTGTCTTTGAAATCCAAGTTAAATGGGAATAATGCGAAATTGGTTCTTTTTGAAGACGAGATGAAGCAAAATGTGAAATTTCTACAAAATGTAGAACATAAAAAATTGGTTTGCAATCCGAGTTGAATGAATCCAAGAAAACGATTCATAATTTGCTATGAAATATTAAACAAGATGGGCATTTATGGAATGAGGAAAAGAGAAATTTGAAGAACATTGCTGCAAAGCTGAAAAAATACTTTGAGTTGATGACTAGTAAAAATGTATCAGCAAACAAAATGATTATAGAGTTAATCATTGAAGTGGATATCTTGAAAAGTAGGGAGACTGAGTATAATGCTACACTGGTTTGTATGGAAGATGAAATGCAGGTTTCAAACGACGAGTTTTCAAGCAATGAAGAGAGGGTAGATTTGTTGCTTACCAAAATTGCAGCAATGGAAATTGAAAAATGAACAGATGAAGTGTGTGAAAACCGAACACCATCAAAGCTCGTGCCTGAAATAAAAACACCAAACAAGGTGCCTGGAAAGCGAACATCGAAGCATATTTTTGTAAAGAAATCACCAAATAAAAAAACATGGTGGTGGTGAACATGGCTTCATAGGCAATAGGCATATATCGGCAATAGGCATTTAATTATGGTGTTGAGTTTTTTTATTTATTATTTGTTTGTTTTAAAATTGTAAAGATTTATTTTAAACCTAGATTTTTTAAGCATTTTAATGGGTTTTTTTTTATAACATTTTTAAGATGAGCGATAGTTTTTAATATATCTAGGTTTGAGATTAAATCAATACAATTTGATTTTTTGTTCCTACATCTGTTTTATGGCTGCCCTTCGTGTAATGATGAGTCTATACACTATTATAACTCAAAATAGCTGATAGTTATTAATATACCTAGGTTTGAGGTAATCAATATAATTTGATTTTTTGTTACTACATCTCCTCCATGGCTGCTTTGGAGCAATGGTGAGTCTATAAAGTATAAAGTATGTAGGTAATACATATTGTGAAGTTTCTATTTGCTTTATGGATTAGAGTAATTGTGCTTTACGACTATTTATGTTTTTTTATTAAAACATCATCAGCTACAAATTAAGTGTCATGGAGTGTTAGTTATATATGCATCAATTACACTTAAATTAATATAGATATATTATGGCTATAAAATAAATTTTTATCATTTTTTTTCTACTCATTTCAAATTATAAACTATCAACTTATTTATGTTAAACGAACAATATTGTTACATAATCATGGTTTGGTGTACTATTAAAAGATTTAATTATTACTTCTATGTTAATATCTCATATTTTAGGCTTCAATAAAGGCATTAACAAGATTAAATCGAGTGTAATAAGTGTACAGTTGAGATTTATTTTATGGATGTATCTTGTTATGGTTAAATGCATTTTGATTAAGATTTAAATCGGCATAGCTATATGGTTAAGTGGAACCCTTTGTCAACCTTTAAATTCTTATGCTTATGGAACTTTTTGTTTATTCAATTGATGCTTTAAATTTATTCTTAAGCCTGAAAAGTTTAAAAATGATTGATGTCTTGAGTAGCTGTGCTACTATACATTTTTCAAGATCAAGCACAACATATTCTACAAAATCCATTTTTAGGTTGATTGAAGTACTTTAGCAAATTTACTATGATGTTTTCGTCACTTCTGCTAAATTCAGAACTCTTAATGTGATGGGGTGATGAGAGGCTGAACTAACTTCTACAAGTGATGAAATCATTAAAATATGAAAAGCCAAACTCCGAAGAGAAAGATAGAGATATGCAAATAGCTATGAAGAACTGAGTTGACTTTGGAAACAACGAAGTGATAGAAATAACAGAGGAGGAATCTATTTATTTATATTCGACATTTTGATTAACTTGCGGTCTATCAATGTTCAATGATGTGCTAATATCTAATCAAGTTGTGTACTAAATATTGAAAGAAATTAAAAATAAGAAGTCGCTCAAGATATGAAACAAAAAAATTCCACATAGACACCATTTAATATTTTTTTTTTGTTTGCATAAGCCACAACATTGCACATAGACACCATTTAAGATTACGGTTTTGTGTTTGCATAAGACACTGATTCAAGAAAGCATTGGAAGCAATTTTTTTTGTTTGCATAAGCCACAACATTGCACATAGACACCATTTAAGATTACGGTTTTGTGTTTGCATAAGACACTGATTCAAGAAAGCATTGGAAGCAATTTTTTTGTTGTCATATTTAAGAGGCACCATATGAATTATAGTTGACAAGATGAATTGAATAAAAAAACACCACCAACAATACATTTGTCATGCAATAGACATCATTTTTATTAATTTTGACAAGTAGCCATTTCCAATAGTATGAACATCATACAATTTGTGCAAACTTGAGATGTGTATATTGTAGTTCTTGTGAAGGTCATTGATGTAGTGTGATGGAAGCAATGTCTACCAGTGAACTAATTGCATTGGTGATTTCGGGCTCCTCTTGCACCTACGGGGTTGGGAACTCTCCGAAAAAGCATCATAAATGGTTCAAAGGTCTTGTGCTTCTGTGGGCAAGGAAACTCACTTGCTTGACCGAAGGGAGGGGTGTAGTTGAAACAAAGGCAAGGAGGGGAAATTTTAACTCAAACATAGATGATTGTTTTCTCCTTTTATTTGTTCCATTTAATTTTATTTATCTTATTTAGTTTTTTTTGAGTACGACACTATTTTTTCAGCAAACATTTCTGTTTTAACCATTAAGGTTTTGGTATTTATTTTCTACAGATATAAGATTGACATTGATAAACTCTCTCTCCATATTTTACATATCACATTAAAAACTACTTGAATTTTCATGATCTAAAGATGCTCAATTAGCTTAGGATATTTTTGTATTCACTCTGAGAGCCATGGCTTCAAGAGGGTTTGAAGCAAGAATTATTTGTCAAAGAGAGAAGGATGGTTTTAATTGTACAATAAGCTAGGAATAGAAAGTTAGTATAACGTTGTTAGTTTGGGTTAGGACCCAAAAAGACTAGGTTCATTATCAACGAGGCTTATGCTTCACCCTTGATTATCAAGGATAGAATATGAGGGTGGCTCTTTCCATTGTTAAAAAATATACAATAAGCTTTAAGAAAATTAGAAATATAAAGTTTAATTTATATAATAAAACTTCCTTTTCTAAATAATATAAATCAATTAATATTTAGATTATATTTTTATTTTTATGTAACCCTAAACTCATTTTTATTGTATTGTATTTTGAAGCATATAACATGAACATGTCTTTTTGGTCCAACTAATGAAAGATCAACTAAAGAAAAAACCAGTGTTGCTATGACAATGTTCACACAAAAAAAACTCGGTTATACAAGTGGTTTCTGGAAAGCCAATAGTATTTTACTAGAGTTATTTTTGAATTTTGACTTTATATTTTGGTTAAAATTGTGGGGCAGCATGAGATCACCTATGTTACTGTCATCTTTTTCCTTCAACTACCATCATTCAAAATTTCATCCTTAGCAAATTGCACCTTCATATCTGCAAATTTTAAATTTGGATGGTCTCCTTACATCCATGAGTAGTCATATTATTTTTTTGTGGTTAGCGTTACTCTAGATTATACTTAGGATCTCCCTTTTTGGTCAAGAAAAATTGAGAACTATGAATCGAAGGCTAGCACCCTTAGGACATGCACAATCATAGTTTTTCGAAGGCTAGCACCCTTAGGACATGCACAATCATAGTTTTTCGAAGGCTAGCACCCTTAGGACATGCACAATTATAGTTTTGTAAAAACTATGTAGCAACCTTAAAAAAAGTTGAAAAGTAGACTCGTAGCAAGTCACTAAATGAGCACTATGCTAAAACCATATAACATTGCCCACTTCTAATTTTTCCATGAAACAATTAAAATTTTCCCTATGACAAGGAAGGTCGCTCCAAACGGCTACTTCTTAGTATAGACATCTCTTCCATACAGATAGAAGGCGATTGTTGTAATTTGATTACCAAACATCTCTTCCATACAGATAGAAGGCGATTGTTGTAATTTGACTACCAAACATCTCTTCCATGGTCTAGATGGTTGGTAGTCAACGTAATTAAAGCAACTCAATTTTGTTTTTAATTCTTGTGGCTGTTACATTCATATTTTTACTTTGTGAATCTATTTTTCTACACTACTTGTAGGCTATAAACGCTACTTAGTCGAGATTTCACAACGTTCTTATGTTATTGGGATTATATCCATATTTTATGTTTTTGCGAGCTGGTATGTTCTTTAGTTGATATTTCACAAAATGAAAGTCTTATGTTATTTTGGTATTACGTTTACATTTTATGTTTTCAATGCTTGTATGGTTCACTTTTAAATCTCTTTCAAATTTTGCGATAGAAGAAGGCTACGGGGTAAGTTGAAAGTAATAAATGCAATTAAATTTAAAAGTATTAAATGGAATTAATATATTAATATAAGTGCAAAGAACAATAAATGATGTAAAATATATCTAGCATCTCTTAATATAAAACATATTTCGGGGTCTAGTCAATGACTCATTTTATAAATATTACACATGATCTAGATTTGTACAAAGAAAATAAAACTAAAAGATTAATATAAAACATATTTCGTGGTCTAGTCAACTACTCGTTTTATATAAATATTACACATGACTAGTCTACATAAATTGAATCCTCAAATGCTTATCAATACTTATTTACATATTTGAAGGGAATAAGGATCTTGTATTTTTAGTTTTGCAATTTATGTAAACTATCAAAAGATTTAGCATACACACATGTGTGAAAAATATGCCACTAAAATATTCATTGGTCACTTTCGAAAAATAATAATCAATATCATTTTGTGAGAAAAATTAAAAGAAAAATATGCACTCACTAGTACATCCTCTCGAGATCATGTACACATATTTCATTTTTTTAAATTATTAAGTTACCATTAAATTATTTTGCACACACACAAGCCACTTGTTAATTACTCTTCAATTTTTTAAGGACACACGTTTAATTTGAAAATCCAACAGAATTCTCTACATTTCATATTTTGACCACATGTCCAAATTCATATGGAAAATATAAATTTCGAGTTCTTCAATTTAATACATGGGTAAAATTTCCATTTTTCATTGCCATATTTGGCCAAAAAAGAGTTACCCATCTTCATGGAACCACCTAAAAGTTAGATGTACTATATCATTATGGTTGTTTTGTTGCTCGAACAGACCTCCTCACATTTCGAGTGTTTTGTTTCACCTCGTCGTCAGATTCAGTCGACTCACTTAAATCCATACTATCATCGCTCATTTCAAACTATTGATTTTCCAGTTTTTTTTAACCTCTTCATCCCTAGAAGTTCCTCCGACTTTTCTAAATATCAGATCTCGACTATAAAATTCCTTCCTTTTCATTCCCTCCTTTTCATTGGGTTCCATAGCTTATACCTTTTCACTCCATCCTCATGCCCTATGAAGATGCACTTCTCCAACTTGTTGTCAAGTTTCGTTATTTTATCCTTTGGGATATGCACAAAGGCATCACACCTAAACTCTTTCAGATGTGTATGAGAAGGGTTTTTAGCATCCCATGCCTCATATGGAGTTTTGTCGACAAAATATCACTGGGAATACCTATTCACTAGGTAACATGCTATGTTGAATACTTCTTAAAATAATTCCTATGTGACACCTACATCACTGAGCATGCTCTTCTCTTTCTCCATCAAAAAAATACAACCATGTCATTCTAGAGGAATCATATATGAAATAAATGCAATATTGAGATCCTCCTAGTGAAGGGACCAACACTAGACCAAACACTTCACTTTGTATTTACTTCAGTATTTCCTAAGCCCTAGTAGCACCATATGAGAATCTTACATGACTTTGTTTACCATAAAAACAATGTCACAAAAGTTCACTTCTTCAATGAAATTGGTGGGGCCTTTAACCATACCTTTACTATGCATAACACGAATACCTTTCTCACGTAAATATTAGTCCTTCATCCCTGTCAACTGGAACCAAAACAATATATAAGATTTATGTGTTGAATGAATCAATCTCTTCAAGGGACTAATTCAACACCACTAAATTGACTACATGCAAAGCAAGATCTCTGATATTTAGGTAAAGAGATTAGGAGCATAGAAGAAAAGCTTGAGAAAATACCATATCCAAACCATCAAAATGCTAAGGATAACTACCCTTTCGTCATTCATGTCCTAAGAACCATAGGGATGTGATAACATTGTAAAGAACCTAGCAATAAAGATAATCATGGAGTGCATTTTCCATTAAGATGATACACATATTTCAATACAACAAGATATCAACCTTAGTTTCATCTTCCAAGAGATCTCTTGGACTTCATTGGGACTCTTCATATTCACTTGTGGAGAATGTAAATAGTAATAATAAACTTTTACCAACCCTAAAGGATTAGGTTTCCAACCAATTTTAGCATTTAAACATTTTTCATTATCCATAGCTTGTCATTCCTCACTCGTTATGAGTGTTCAAGTTCATGATTTACTATTTAGACACCTTAAAATTACATTAGACATGACCATGAGTCAGTCCTCATGTTACGTAAAATTTCCCTGGACTTTATTAGAATTTCATAATTTCCAATTAGAGGAAATTTCAACTTCAAAGGGACCTCTAAAGGAAAATTTAAGAAATTAATAAAATAATGCAATGTAGACAATATGTTAATATATCTCTCTAAAGTTTTACTTTTATCTAAGTTACACAATTTATCTCACTTTTATCATAAATAGTCTTCTTTATCTATTTTGTATTTAAATTAATTTATTATAATGAGATTTAATAAAAAAATTAACTTGATTTTTTTATTTATCTATTTTATATTTAAATTAGTTTATTAACACAATATTTAATAAAATTAGTTAATCCAAATTATTTTCTAAAAAGTCCCTATCTATCTATTTTATATTTAAATTAATTTATTAGCACAAAATTTAATAAAATTTGCTAACCCGAATTTAATTTTTAATATTTAATATAATTTTGGGTCTCTTTGTAACCTTCATGTTTAGGGTGGGTAAATTGTATCATTAAAAAAATCCACCTATACTCAAATTAAATAATTAAAAATCACCATGTAATATTAAAATGCCTAGTCATACCAGCACCCATTTTGAATTTTAAAGGATTTTGATCGGGTTACACATTATCACAAGGATTTCCTAAGTCCCATTTTAAGTTGAAATCTCCTCTAATAATTTAGTACTCTAATGTTGTCCATTATATACACCCCGAAGGATTTGTATGAATTTTTATTAATTTCTCTATGAATTAGAATTCAATAATATTTTTAATCAATTTGAACCCTCTTCTAAATTAATCTTTAACTAGCTAGGATAATGCCACCTTTACGCTAATGTGCATGCCCATTTTTCTGTGTGAAATTTTCACAACTTATAATTTGTGTTATGTAATATCTATTGATTTCCTACCCCTTTAATCTAAGATCTCCATGTCTTCCAAATTCCTTATAACTATCTACATCCTCATACAAATCGTTTAACTTATTTCAATTAATTTACAACATTTTCTTTCGATAGGCATTGTCCTTATTTGAGATTTATAATGACTCCTATTAGGATTACTATATAGTTGCACTTATATGATTCGACAACAATTTTCCAAAAGGGTTACTTGTTTAAGGGATGCATCTAAAGAACTTAGTTATCATTTCTACTTCATCATGATTATAAAAATCTTAGAATCTTACATCACATTTTAGGTTAGGCCAAGAACTAAGTTATCATTTCTACTTCATCATGATTATGGCAATCTTAGAATCTTACATCACATTTTAGGTTAGGCCACTACTCCTTGTCGATTCCGTATATTACTTTATTACAAAGTGCATTCTTATCATTCGTTTGTGGAACATCCAAAACACATCATATTCTTGTGAAGTATCTAGCTATATCATCCTTATAAATCGTGGAAAACACTATATCATCCTTAAGTGTTTTTGTTATAAATCGTTTTCCTTAAGTGTTTTTCTTAATGCCCTCTAGTTTAGGCTCCTATGTCCATAATGTAAAGCTTAAGGAAAACACTTAATATATATCTCAGTTCCTACCTTACACACATATTTCTATGTCTAACAAAGTTCATTCATTACATAAATTCTTTCTCAATCATTCTATAATGAGTGCATCAAAGTGTTCCATCATCCCACCTAAACCGAGTATACGCTTCTTATTTTCCTATATTGGTACTTCTCTTAGTTACACATTTTTATAATTTTGCATCCCTAATATATGAATATTTCTATCTATGTCATTGACAAGAGTTTCTTTGTAACCTCGTTCTTGGTCTAGTATATACACATGGATAATAGATTCATGTATATCTCCCATGCTTAAGGAAACATATGTGTTATATGTGCTTATATCATCCTCTTCCTTTCATATGTTCATAATCATTAATTTTGTTTTATAAGTTTTAATATTTCAAAGTCTAGACATTGATGCTTGTAATATATGTTATAGGATTGAGCTTTGTAGATTAGTAATCAACGAGGCATCTGCATATGCATACCCTACTTTATTTTTTTAATGCCAAGAACTTAGTTATCCAGTAGTTGTGAGGATGTCCTTAATGCCTTGGCATCTCATTGAATCACACACGAACAATAGTTAGTTTGAATATTGGGAAGATTTGTAAATATCTTATAACCCCAAACTACTAGACTCTAGGTTCCCTATAATTACCACTAATCAAATCCGAGAACATACCATATCCCTCGAATGACTCCACAAATACTCTAAGAGAGTAGGGGTGTGTGATTCTCCACTATAGACGGTATCATGGAATACAGTCAACGATGTCGTTTCCCTTGACACTAATAGTGCATGGATATATTACAATACAACTTAAACTAGAGATGCATAAATACAAATGTGCATTAATTTACTACATAAATTAACTCATACTTAACATAGAAATGGATATAATTATTAGTACATATTGCTCACACTAGTTAGCATAAAAGTAAACATTAGTGCATGTGATGACCTCTAGGTCACTCTTAGGTCACTATTTGTTTTAAATTGATCATTATATTGTATCTTTTTTCTTTCTTTCTCTAAAACGTGGCGTCCTCGAATCAATGTCTAAAAGGTGGTGTCCTTGAATCAATGCCAAATAATTGTTCATATACAATTGCCATGAATCCATTTTACATATACGAGTTTCCAATTCTCTTTCCTAATTGCATCATGCATGTTAAAGATAAGAGTGCAAAATCCACTCTATTTTCTTGATTAAAAAGAAATCATTTTCCATTTTGACTATTAAGAAAATTACATTTATAATGCACTAGTTGTGAATGCCACATATTCCACTATAGGGTTGGAGTTATATTTTGTTATGTGTCTAAAATTTCTTCAATATCTGTTAACCAAGAACAAAAAATTGTGCACATAATTTCACCATTAACTATATCTTCCCATCACTAAAAACATTAATAAAAATAAGATATCAATACAATCTATTAATGATGTTAAAGTCACAAACTAACTTTCTCAAACCAATCATAAATTTAGAACATAATAAATGAAAACACAAGAAGATATGAAGTAATAATGTCTAGATACAACTTGAATGGGTCTAACGGTTAAGAACATGTTTTTTCTTCTAGGAGATCATAAGTTCAATGTGTTTAATATGTTTCCTCCTAAAAGGTGATTGTTCTAATTTGACTACCAAACATCTCTTCCATGGTCTAGATAGTTGGTAGTCAACATATAATTAATGCAACTAAATTTTGCTTTTTATTCTCATGGCTCTAACATTAATTTTTTTTTGACTTTGTGACTGTATTTTTCTACACTACTTGTAGGCTATAAACATTCTATAAAATACCTCTTGAAACTCAAAGCCATTAATTTTTTTTTTTTTTTCGTTTCGCTATTGCTACAGAATTAGTCAATCATGTTAGTGGCGGATTTTACATGGCATTTCAATGAAGCATGTCCAATCAAATTCGTTAATGCCAAAACTACACACATTGTAAAACAAGCATTTGCCAATTTATATCCATCCTCTTTTAGAGAAACCAAACATGCAATTTGCATCCGATTCACTAAGATTACTATTGATAACATAAACCAGACATGCTTATTATGTCTTCTAGTATTCACTTCATTAAGTAATCCTCTCATTGGAAGAATACTTAGGTGTACTAATTTAACCTGTCATTTGATACAAACTCCAATGTTCTTTAAATCCTTCAACTAACAATATGGATCTCACCTAAGGGATTAATTATTTAATTACTGGTAAATCATTAGCCACCATGTATCCACCATAAAGATACCTAGTTTTTGGGCTATCATCCTTTTAAAAAAAGATGATCAATTCGACGGACTATTCATTGTTTATTTCAAAATAAGGAATCGTATAGAATGCATTTTCATTTAAATCAATAGCAAATATTATAACCTTAAATTGTACAACATTATAGTCCTGTTGATGAATATTTTCTCGAATGTAAATCCTTAAGATATTATCCATAATCACAATCATTACATCATCATATGACCTACTAAGTTACAAGAAAAATATTGGGATAACACTAACATTCTTTGAATATCTTTTACAGCACTATAAGCCATTTACAGAACGACGTCATATGTACAAAATGATATGAGGAAAGCAAAACAATCAAACACATGAAAATGAGACAGACATAAATGTATGTGGTTCACCCAATCCATGGGCTATGTCCACCAAACTGTCATATCATGTATTAGTCATTATATAAAAAGAGTTACATTCTACAATATCCTCATTG
>LPNX010906660.1:0-10558 GCA_001517045.1 Pseudotsuga menziesii | reverse complement strand
TATATATATATATATATATACATAATTAGAACCATAGAAGTATCATGTAGTGGTCCTCTTTAAATACAACTCACTCTTCGTGCCTTGGTGAGGTAGCTCAAATACACAGCTAAATTATTTTATCTGTTTAATATGCCGGTTAGGATAAGTCACTAGTTGGTTCCCTCTTTAAGTTTCATAAATCAAGACTCTCACACTAAGCAGATCATAGTATATTGCTTATGTCTCTACCAGACATGGAATATGGCCAATCCAATTTTATTTCAATCTAAAGTCAAAGGGATAACAATTCCTACCCAGCATAACACTCGAGTACCAGCCATTATGTCGATATATGTATACAATTAGTATATAAATATACACATATGCAACACACAAATTTTAAAGTTCAATTATTATCCGAATCAAAAGGATAAGTCCAAACCTATTTCTTTAAAGCTAGCGGGACTTAACTCACATATCGAAAAGACAAGGGCATTTAAAACATCAAAATATCTGATTAGCCATCTAATTCAAGGGTGAGAGGTAACTAATTACCTTCCGCTCCATGGCAAAAAATAGAACAGTAGAGAAAAATCTAAAAATCAGCACATACATTTTACCCAATGCTGAGGTATCAGTCTTTAAAAAAAAAAATACAGCACACTCTATTTACGCACCCTACAGCTATTCATCCCAATGCTGGAAAAGGATAAAGAATCATACTAATACACGACAAATAGAACATTAAAAATATAAGAATCAACACACCAGTTTTACCCAACGCTAAGGTATCCGTTTTTTTTTAAAATATACAGCGGGTCCTATATTTATGCACCCTTGATTCGGGAGGATCTAAAAAGGACAATTTTCAAAATAATCATATTGCAAAAAAAATAGTACCATGTCTAGGATCTTGTCAAGATGATTCCAACGGTGCAAACGATGTGTCAAACGGACTTTGGATGCAAAAGATATTGCGTTTTGAAGTTTGGCCCCAACAAGGAAAATTTTGGTTGAAGGGCCACGTGGCACTCCCTCAAGCTGCCACGTGGTAGTCAAAAAGTGAATTCTGCTGACATGGAATGATGACATGGCATGATAAATGACATTATGATGTGGTATGATGACATGGCATGATGATGTGGCATGCTGACATGGCATGATGATGTGGCATGATAAATGGCATGATGATGTGGTATGATGACATGCCATGCTGATGTGGCATGATGACATGGAATGATGATGTGTCATGGTGACATGGCATGATGAAGTGGCATGATGACTAGCATGCATGCATTTGTGCTTGAAATGAGTTTTAGGACATTCATGCACATTAGAGGAAATTTGAGGTCTAAAATGGGCCTCCTAAGGAAAATAATAAAATAATAGTTAAAATGATAAAATAATAGTTAAAATAATAAAATAATAGTTATTAATTTTGGAGGAAGAATGAAAAAAACTACTTTTTTTGTTCGTATTTTCAACATATCTCCTTGTTTTTTTCCTCAAATTCTAAGTGGGAGAGCTCATTGGATGCGAAATTTTAGTCTGCATCCAATGAGTACCCACACTGCATACTTTTGATGGACCCCGCTACCCCAAAAATAAGAAATACAAAAAAAAACGTGATGATGATGTCATCATCACCTTTTTTTAGGTATTTATTTTGTTTAGGGTAGCGGGGTCCATCAAAAGTAAGCAACATGGGTACTCGTTGGATGCAGAATTAAATTCCACATCCAATGAGCTCTCCCACTTGAAATTTGAGTAAGAACACAAGGAGATATGTCAAAAATACGAACAAAAAAGTAGTTTTCTTTTATGACAAATATGCCAATTCAACCATTATGGGTGACTCATTTTATTGAAATTCTATTGGTTCTTGAATTCCAACTCACAAAATTTATTATTGGCGCATTTTCTTATAAGGCCCATTTTAGACCCCAAATTTCCTCTAATGTTTACTCATGAGAAATTGTAAAATGATTAATATTTGAAGTGAGTGGAAAAATTACTCACATATTACTCATTTATTTTCTTCCTTGAGTTGTTATGAAGTCAATGCATGGTTGTAACCAAAAAAAAACATGCCATATTTGTAAAGAAGTTGTAACAAGTTGGTTTATGGTTGAAAAACCAACATGCTATCTAAAAAATGGATTTTGTTATGTAATGGATTATTGTTGGATTTTGTAAATGTCATTATGGGGAAGTAACTAAATGTGAAAACCCATGGGCATGTGGGCATGAACCATATTTTTGTTTTATGTTCTTAAAATCCAAACCAATTTGTAACTAATCCCACTTTGGAGAATCACATGTATCATGCCACCAAGAGTAGCTTCTTCTATTCAAGCACTTGTCATGTGCATTTGAAGGGAGCTCAAGTTTGGAGAGATGTAGCCCATAGAGGATGCAAGCATTTGAGAGGCCCCATTGGGGGTCTCGATTGGAGAAGCTCATGGAGAGGCTCCAACCTTGTAGTTCCAGCTCAGAGAGCAAGCATGGCTCCATCATGTCCGAAGGTGATCCAGCGTAGGAGACAAAGAAGCAGAGTCAGTTCGAGGAGGTAACATTTCAATTTGCATTTGAAGGGAGCTCAAGTTTGGAGAGATGTATCCCATAGAGGAAGCAAGCATCAGAGAGGCCCCATTGGGGGTCTCCATTGGAGAATCCCATGGAGAGGCTCCAACTTTGTAGTTCCAGCTCAAAGAGCAAGCATGGCTCCATCATGTCCGAAGGTGATCCAGCGTAGAAGACAAAGAAACAGATTCAGTTCAAGGAGGCAACATTTCAATTTGCATTTGAAGGCAAGTAGCGACCATCTACACTCTCATCCCGAAGGACAAAGGTGAAGAGATTGGTTGGTAAAAGTGTGACTTTGGTTTTATTGATGCACTTGTCATGCAAACATATTGTTATCTATTGAGAATATCCTGCAGAAGATCGTGTGGCGTAGCTCGAGGTTCGTGTCTTGTAGAGTCAGTTGAAAGAGTGCGATTTGCAACATTATGCAAGTCTTTGATCCGCTCGAGGTTCGTGGCTCATAGAGTCAGGTGAAAGAGTGTGATTGGTTACATTGGGAAAATATCTTCATGTCCAAGTTTGGCAACTTCTCGAGACAAAGGAGGCAGGCATTTGCTTGCTTGATTTCTGCAGTCTTCGATTGAGTCCTATAGCTGGTGCACTTATGTGACCCATGAGAGGCAGTTATGGTGCAGCGGTAGAGACAAATAGATGATGAAGAATATGCAGGTGAATCTGTTGTGATGTATCTTATGTATTTGTGCATCTTTGCAATGGATTGGTCACTCTATTTTGGAGTAGGCCCATAGACGTAGCCAAGAGATCTGGTGAACTTCATAATCAAATCATGTCCCTAATGTGCTTGAATGATTTTTCATTTTCATCTGGATGATTCTATGTTACACACTTATATTATGCTCATGTTCACTTGCACTAACGTCAGAAAAACGATCCTATTGGTCCCAATTGTTTTGAGCGGGTTCGATGACTTTCCGGGCTTGCCCCTAGGATCAGATCAACCCTACAGAAATTCATCCCAACCCTGGAAAAAGGTTAAAAATCATACTAATCTATGGCAAATAGAACAGTAAATAAATCTCATAATTGACACACTGGTTTTACCCAACGCCGAGGTATCATTTAAAAAAAAAAATATACAGCGAGTTCTAAGAATCAACGCACCGGTTTTACCCAATCGTGAGGTATCTGTTTTTTTTAAATATACAGTGGGTTCTATATTTATGCACCCTACAACAATTCATCCCAATGTTGGAAAATGTTAAAAATCATACTAATCCACGACAAATAGAATAGTAAATAAATCTAAGAATCAACACACTAGTTTTACCCAACGCCAAGGTATCAGTTTTTTTTTTAAATATACAGCGGGTTCTATATTTATTCACCCTACAACAATTCATCCCAACACTGGAAAAGGTTAAAAATCATATTAATCCATGGAAAATAGAACAGTAAATAAATCTAAGAATCAACACACTAGTTTTACCCAACGCAGAGGTAACAATTTTTTTTTTAAATATACAGCGGGCTCTATGTTTATGCACCCTACAGCAATTCATCCCAATGCCGGAAAAGGTTAAAAGTCATACTAAAATCCAATTCATATTTAGATGTAAAATCTCTTGGATAGATCGCTCGCATTTGAAATATAAAAATCCAGATCAAAGTAAATGCAGATCGAATATGCAAACTTAAGGAAAGTGTCACGGCTCCTCAAATACAATCCAAATGCAGGCATGGGAAGTGAGAACATACCTGAACCCCATACAACACACCTTGGAATGAAGGGTCCATTAATTTAGTAGATAATGCGAGTAAGGTTCTTCAGGGATGAGTCGTTTTGCTGGTTTTCTCAAAAAATACAGAAGGAAGGACGCTGCCCCTTCTTCAACTTAAAACCGGTCTTCCCCTTCCAAAATGTAGACAGTAGAAATATTTTTGTTGAGCACCTCGACTCCCCTCCCCATCTATCCATAAATATATCACTCATTTATTTTAATAAGGCCATGCTCTTCCACTTACCTCGGCCAGAATTGCTAAACATAACATTTACCGTTGCAATTGTCTGACAAATTTTTATGCTAGATTATGGCGACCATTTTTTCCCTAAACTTGTAAGGCTGTAAAGGTTCAGGGATTATTTATTCCCTTCATTCACGCTGAACCTGTTGTTCAATCATGCCAAGATTAAAGCACGAATGGAATAGATTTAATCCATTAGTTTAAGAATTCAAGAGTTTTGCTGAAGGAATTATTCCTTCATTTTCATACAATAAAATATAAAGGTTACAATAATAATAATTCTTTTGTAAAAAGATTTGAGTAATTTAGTTCAAAAAGACTTAATCCGTAGTTATGTCTAAAAGGAATTAATCCATCATTTAGACTTTATATTAATTATTATTCATGTCTTTTTATGCAAAGACTTAATGTCTAAAAGGAAATTAATCCATCATCTATATTTTATAATAATAATTATTCATGTCTTTTATGCAAAGACTTAATGTCTAAAAGGAAATTAATCCATCATTTAGACTTTATAATAATAATTATTTGTGTCTTTTTATGCAAAGACTTAATGTCTAAAAGGAAATGAATCCCTAATCCCTCATTTAGACTTTATAATAATAATGATTATTCATGTCCATTTTATGTTAACTACAACCCTTTTTTTTATAACCATGCCATTAATTGGGGGGTGGGCGAGGGGGAGGGGGGGGTGCTATAATGGTGTAAGGAAACTATGCTTCACTCATCATGCCTACTAGCATAGGCTTTCCCATACGTAGTTTATTTCCTTTACTAACATATGTATGTCGAGTATAAGTCCATGTCGATGCTAAGAAGAGTGCAAACTTCATCTACCCAAATTAAACCTATTTAAGTACCAAGCTATGGTATCTTGGTTGGGATAGGTTTCAGCGAAGCAAGTATCCTAGTAGGCGCAGATATTATCTCTAATACTGCCATAATTTAGATGGCACGTAGGACCACGTTATCTCTTATGGATATTTCGATCGTTTTGTTTTTATCTCTTGTGGTTAAGTTATGTGAGTATCTTTAAGCCTCCTATGTTTTTCACTGAGGTAATTAACTCATATAGGCTGAGCGGTTTTTCTTTTGGTGGGGCCCTGGCCTTGAGCTCCTCACTAGAAGCAAGTATAATATATTCGAAATACAAAGATATCCAAGGTATGCGGGAGGGATGTTAGACATTCCTTAGTCAAGATTTCACAATGTGACATTCTTATGTTATTGGGATTATGTCCATATTTTATGTTTCAGAGAGCTAGTATGTTCCTTACTTGAGATTCCACAACATGAAATTTTTATGTTATTTTGGGATTATGTTCATATTTTATGTCTAGCTCCTTACTTGAGATTCCACAACATGAAATTTTTATGTTATTTTGGGATTATGTTCATATTTTATGTTTTCGAATGCTTTTATGGTTCACTTTTAAATCTCTTGTGAATTTTGTGATAGAGAAAGGCTACGTGGTAAGTTGAAAGTAATAAATGTAATTAAATTTAAAAGTGTTAAATGGAATTCATATAAATGCAAACAATAATAAATGATGTAAAACATGTTTAACATCTCTTAATATAAAAGATATTTTGGTTGATTAGTCAACCAAATTGTTCTATGTAAATATTACATATTTTCATTTGTCACTAGTACAAAAATAGAAATAAGTGATTAGGTGACCAAAGATTTTGGTCATCGCTGTCTTTTTAAGGGATAAATGACCAAAAAATGAAATTTTTAAAATGAGCTAACTAAAAATAACCAAGATAAATGACCAATTTGGTATGAGGATAAGAACTAAACTAAAAATGACCACATAACAATTGGTCATTTTAGTTGCGCCTCTCTCACAATGGAAATTACAATTTTAACAATGAATTTGTACAGTTTACTAAATTTTAACAGTGCAGATGGATTCAGTTAAAGGGGGTCTCTGAATCCATCTGCAGTCTTAAAGGGGGTCTCTGAATCCATCTACACTGTTAAAATTTAGTAAATTGTAACACTATAGATAGATTCAAAGACACAAGCTAGTGTTGAAACATGATGACATAAGCAAACCTAGTGAAAATTTTTGCAAGATCATTTCATCTATATTTTGACATCCACTTCGATGAAAGTATCATATCCATATCTTATTTCACCATTTTTTCTTTCTTATTATTCCTTCGATAGATATGCCAAATTGCTTCATGTCCATCATCATAGTGTGGTTATAAATTCAAGTCTTGATCATCATAGTGAGACCTTATAAATTCAAGTCTTGCATATTATGATAGGGATGAAACTAACCAACATAGATCCATCTAAAGCCTAGATATATCAACCACTTAAAAAGATCCAATTTCTTGAAATATAATTTTAAGAAAATAATTACACTAGATTATATAAAATCAGTAACTCCATCCTTGAGTTAAAATAACAATATTAAATATTTTAATAAATTTTCATATAATCTACTAAAGACAAAAGACAATACGATGTAAATACCCCATTTAAAACACCATTAACTTTTGCACAATGAAGTCAATCATCCAAAGTTGGCCATGACCCAACACCATGGATTTTTTAAAAGTCCAAATGAATGATTATTTATTAATAGAGCAAATAAACAAGCATTCACCATTGTAAAACTCACAGGAACAACTGATCTTCGCGGTCGTGAGAAAGTCAATTTTCAGTAAGCAGATCACAACGAAGCAATCGTATTTCAAACTTTCATCGGATTTGCCAGAAGAGAGGAACATGATCCACCTTTCAGTTTAAATATTCTTCTTCAAACAAGATGGGGGAAGGCAAAGGAAACCAGTTACGTGTTAAAGAGGTTAACAACATGCAACAAGAAAAGGACTTTGTTTTACAAAAGCTCACTCAAATGGAATCAAACATTTACAATCTTGAAAGAAAATTCGAGTAGACAATCAATAATCTACATTGGAAACTCACAGGACAAGAGAAACCCGGGGAAAAACTCAGTGATCGCTTGAAGGAAGTCGAGAAAGAATTCAGAGAAGAATGTCAAAGTAGAGCTGAGGACTACCGGGTTGACATTTCTAAACCGTTGCAAGGCTGAGGAAAGATTTAAGAATGATTTTTTTTCGAAAAACGAAGATTGCAGAGCGATGGCTTCTGAAAACAGAATTTTAGAACGTACTGTTTTGCAGTTGAATGATGAAATTCAGGTGATATCTACAGAATTAGAGGCAGCTTAAAAAGATTGGAAATTGGAAAAAGATGAGCTTTTATCACAAATTGTAGGAGCAAGACAAGAGAGTGAGGAGATCGTTAAAGGCTCCAGGAACAGTTTTGTGAGGAAGTCCAACGACGTTTATATTTAATTAGGAAGTACAAGGTAACACAACATTCTCTTCAACAACGAGATGAAATCTTACAAATGGAGGTGGACAGAACTGAGCGTTTGCTAAAAGCACGAAATCAGAGAGTTGAACGATTAGTTGAAGAATTAGACACTGCTCTATATTCTCTCAGCAAGGATGTTGAATCCAGAGAACATCAACCTTTGCAGGTGATCCAAGTAAATGGCAAATCAAGATCACATGATTCGTTAGAAAATGAAAAACCAAAATCAATAGGTTCGCGGGAGAAAGAAAAGCCAAAGTCAAATCAGATGCAAGAAAGGGAAAATGGAAAACCAAATGGTCTTATTGACCATGGAACAACAAAGGGTTTGCTCGAAAAGGCAACAGCATGAAAGTCACTGCTGCTAGAAAATGGGAAACCACGACCAATTGGCTCGTTAGAAAATGGAAAGCCGAAATCAATTGGTTGGCTGGAGAAAGGAAAGCCAAATCCACACCATGTGCATGATACTGAAAATGGAAAACCAAATTGTGTTACTGTAATGACAAACCGTCTACATGAAAGTGAAAATGGAAAACCTAATGGTGTTACTGTAATGACAAAAGCAAAATCTATTGGTGTTATTGAGAGGCTAACGGCAAACGGATTGCTCGAAACGGCAACACCAGGACAGTCTGAAGTGCATGAAAAACGAACATATGAAGTGTTTGAAAACCGAACACCATCAAAGCGCGTGCATGAAATACAAACACCAAACAAAGTGCCTCGAAAGCGAACACCGAAGCATATTTTTGTAAAGAAATTCCCAAAGAAAAAACCATGGCGGTGATGAAATGGCTTCACAGCCATATACTGTTTTTCATTGTTTTGTAGTTTTGTTTATTCATTGTTCTGCACTTTTTTTGAAAGTATAATTTTTTTTAAGCCTAGATTTATTAAGTATTTCAATCGATCAAATTTTACAGTGCAAGATATTTGATGGTTCTTCATATATCAAACCTAAATCTATATAATTTGAATTTTTCTTGTTACAACATTTTCTTTATGTTGGGTTATTTTTAAAAGTACCAGTCTATTTATACTATATAGGTAATAGTTTTTTGTAAATTTCTATTTGCTTTATGGAATGGAGTCATTGTGCTTTCATATTAATGGTTTTTTATTAAAACACTTTCCAGTGTCATTAAATGTTATTTATCTATACTTGAGCTACATGTCAATTTATATATATATATATTAGGTGCATAAAATAAATCTTTATTATCTTTTTTTCTACCCACTTTAAATTGTAAAATATCAACAACAATCTATGTAATTATTTTACCATGCTCTATCAAAGACATAGAGGGATGAAATCTTTGCAAACAATTTTTTAAGTATTACAAATATTTTTATTTAAGGTAGACATATAATATTTTTATTATTTTGGCCCACATATAATATTATTTTTTATTTTTTTATTTTTTAGAAAGGAACATTACAACATCTAGCCCATTTTAAAACAATGTTCAAGGCCCTCCTAAGACCATGGGTTGTTTAGGAAGCCTTGCACATGGTCTTAAAACCATTTGGAAGGCCCTTCTAAACCATCTACAATAAAATCATGGGTTTTTTTAGGAGGCCTTGCACGGGGTTTTAAAACCATTTGCAAGGCCCTCCTAAACCATGGATTGTTTAGGAGGCCTTGCACATGGTTTTAAGCGAACAATTTATCGTGGATAATTCAATTTTTATTTATTTATTTTAGTTTTGTTAGGTAGGAACATTACAACATCTCTCCCATATTGTATTGTTTTTCTCATCCACATTTTTTTGGTGGATAATTGATTTTTTTTAGTTTTTATTGTTTTGTTAGTTATGAACGTTACAACATCTCCCCCATATTAAGTTTGTTTTTGTGGCCGACATTTATTTTCGGGAAAAATTATTTTTGGACGACATAATATTGACAAACGTTACAAGATCTCGCTTATACTTGGTTGTAAAGCACCTCTTGGCTCAATTAAATACAATTGGGATTCATTTTATGGTAGTATCTTGTTATGATTAAATGCATCTTTATTAGGATTTAAATGAGCATAGTGAAATGGTTAATTGGAACCCTTAGACAATATTTAAATTCTTATGTTTATGGAACTTGTTATTTATTCAATTAATGCTTTAAATTTATTTTTAAGCCCATGCAGCTTAAAAAATGACCCATGACCTATTCGCTTATACACACCACAATTTGAGTAGTTGTTCTACTATACTTTTTTCAAAATCAAACACAACATATTATACGAAACCTAGTTCTACCTTGATGGAGTTACTTGAGAAAATTTAGTTTGTTGTTTGCATTGTTTCTCCTAAATTTAGAAATGTTAATGTGATGCGAGTGACTCGAGCTTGAACTAACTTCTAAAAGACATGTGAACTCATTAAAAATTGAAAATCCAAACTATGAAGAGAAAGATAGAGATATGTAAATAGCTATGAATAGCTGAGTCAAGTTTGGAAACAAAAGTCATATAACTCCTGAAGGTGTATGGATTGTGAACAAGGAAGCCATAGAAATAATAAAGGAGGAATCTATCTATGGGCGCTCGCACGAAGTTGGTTCCACTTTTTGGTGCCACTTAGGAAATAAAAAACGCACTTCCGAAGTGTAAATCAAGAACGCATATGCGTTATTGATGG
>LPNX010906599.1:145689-227125 GCA_001517045.1 Pseudotsuga menziesii | reverse complement strand
GTGACCAGGTCTATAGCCTAAAGAACCATGCTTGATGCTTAGAACATCCAATTATGATATAACAAAGGCTTTGGTCATAAGTTGTAACACCTATTCCTCATGGACTCATGTCTCATGCACAATGTCCTAAAAATCAATGAAGACCTTAAATTGAGGGAAATTTAATTGAACCTATGATTGCTACTTGGGAATAACTCAAATGATTCTAGTGAGCATTCTTAGGAGTAGGATCCAGGGACTCTAGTGAGAATTATTAAGAGTAGGAACCAGGGACTTATGCATTAATAGTTCATGGTAAGGATCATGGTTCATGAAAGGGCGCCCATAACATCATTACTATTTCTATAAGGCATTAACTAGCCTTACCATTAAGAGGTCATGTGTGTACTTGTTTAAAAAAAATTGATGATCATTTGATGCTTACAACCTTCATGTAGGGCCAAAGGAAACTATTTCCTTCGGTGATCATGTCTACAACATAGAGAACCACACCTATTGCTCAATACGTCCAATAAGGATATAACTCCGAGTTTTACATCGTCTATACAAAGGGTAGGCCTTGTGGTCTAGGCCATGCTTTCTGACCAAATACTAGAGACAAAGGCCCTAAGACCCGTTCCTCTATGAATCATGTATCATGTATCATGCACATGCTCTTAAAAACCAATTTCAAATAAATTTTTATAAAAAATTTATTATTTGTCTCGAGCCTACAGTTGATTAATTGTATTTATGGTTCATATAGGTTTGTTTAGTTGGTGTTTTATCGATTTTTTTCAATCCTCCATGAATTCACGGAAGATTGAAAAAAATCGGGCAGCATTTCGGCTTGCGCGAGACACATTTAAAAAATAAACTGGTAGCATAAACCCTACCGGTTGACATAATTTATATATATATATATATATAACAAATTAACAAAAAAATTCAATTTAACTACAATTTTTTTAAAAACCGGCAGCATTTCTGCTTGTCGGTACACATTTTAAACATGAAAATTATAAAAATATAAATTTACTAAATTTGAAAACAAAACTATAAAAACATACATTTACTAAATTTTAAAACAAAATTATAAAAATATACATTTATCAAATTTTATAAATTTATAAAAAAAAAATTTAAATTCCAATTGAAAAATGTTACCTCTTTGCTCTGACATTGTGATGAGGATGGGTTGCTTTGGGGCGATGGTCGCTGTCCCTCGATCGAGTTCGATGTCCCTCGGTCGAGCTCTGTCCCTCGGTCGAGTGATTGAAAATGACAATTGGGGCCCCCGCGGCCCCTTTTTATAATTTTTTTTGAAAAACGTACCTCGGTCGAGGTATTTACCTCGACCGAGGTTCATACCTCGACCGAGGTTTATACCTCGGTCGAGGTATTTATTAACCCTCGGTCGAGGTTATAATACCTCGACCGAGGGTTAATAAATAACTCGACCGAGGGCTTAAAAAAACCTCGGTCGAGGGCTTTAGAAAACCTCGGTCGAGGGCTTAACAAGCCCTCGACCGAGGTACGTTTTTTGGTTTTTGGAAAGATGCTCTTGCCAAAAAGTGTTACCCAGGTCCGTGGATTCACCCACATGCTTAGTACCCGTGCCTTCCTACTTGTAAAATTCCCCTTGATTAAAAAACAATATTCAGCATACATCTTTCAGTTAAAATAATCAATACCTAATCCTACTGAGGATCTCAAGCCCTGCAGAATTTGTCTTCATATAGCTGAAATTTTCATCAATGTTCTTTCTACGCAGCTATGCATTTGGTTTCCTTGTTTGTATGCAGTTTAGGTCAAAGAGAACCTTTAACTAATTAGAAAAACAAAATTTTAGTTCTCTTCATATAGCTGGAATTATTAAAAATGTAGGAGATGCACTCTCTTATTCCACTTTATAGCAAAGTAAGGGCATAACTGCCAATCAAATATAGTGCATTTCTCTCCATAATATGTTTACACTAAACTCTATCCTTGTTACTACCTATAGCTGATTGGAATCACATCAAATGGCACATGTCTCTTTAAAATATTTTCAACTTGAAATCCAACTTTGATGCACACCTTGAACCACTCTATGAAGCATCTCATACAGTATATTTACACCAAAAGGTCAACTACAAAAAATTAAAAGTAAATCAATTATCAAACAGTAAAGAGCCATACCTTTGTCAAACAGAAGTATGTCTTTCCAGACTCCCAAATTCGATGACCAATGAGATACTCTCGATCACTAAAGAAGAATGGAAACTACAGGATTTGACACCAACTAAAATATAAAGAACGGAACAGAACATCATGAAAACCAAGAGTAGTGTCAATTATCTACTGCACACATTTCTGTCCCAATGGACATGGCATCATTCCTATTTGCGGGAATTCTTCTAAAGTCTTCGTGATTAAATTCCCATGTCTTCATGATGAAAGATGATAACCTCACAGGAAGACAATTGTCCATATTCTTTCCTTGAAATCTATTGTTGAAATAAAAAGGAAAATTTAAACAACAAAATATGCAAGTACATGAATGTGACAGTCACAAGCTATAAGCAAAAAATTGTTGCAGAAAAATTGCAAAATAATGCACTGAAGAGTCTTAGGGATACCCCTCCTCTAGTTTTGTGAGGTATATTGTTAACAAGAAACTCTATTTTATATGAGGAAAAATTCTTCCCTCCCCTCCACATAGCAGCATAGTTAAACGTTTTGTTAGCTCATTACAAGTGTAGAACAAAGGTCAATGCTCAAATATTTGTGGAAGAAGTTCAAGTGAACAAATCATATGCTTGGGAGATTTTCAATGGTGGTTGTCAAATTCCTAGATGGACCAATGTAATTCGTTTATCCCTCCACCTTTCTGATCATCACTTTTTTAATGCTAAAGAAAACTTGGGTCAAGGGATCAACAATTTGGGGGAGCTCAAAGCACTATAGTTTCTTCTAAAACTTGCTCTAGAAAAGAAAAATGTGCATCTTCTATACTCAAATATTGCTACTATGCCAAGAAGTAAGAACAAAGTTGTGTTGCTTACACTAGACTTTTCCAAAGCATACAGAACAGTAAATTGCTTTCTTAAAGCATTACTTTGCCAAAGTAGCTAGACAAAAATGAACAGAGATGAGAACTAGAAGTATGGATCTAATCAATTTGAAATTTGGAGCTACATTATAATGGAGGATGTCAAATTAACAGCCAGCCTATGGATCAGGATTTGGCAAATGTATACTAACAGTGTCCCAAATGAGAGTAACATAAGATTGACAACATTGTCGAAGGGGCTCAAGCATCTCAAATGCAATAGTCAGAGAGAAAAATATTCGATAAATATTTCTTCCAGGATCAATATGACATAATTACCAAAGGACCGAATTATCTCAAATGCAATAGTAAGATGGAACACTCTTATAGGTAAATAATAAAATATTTATTCTACGATGTCCATTACAGATAAGGAGTTGAATTTTGGAACATAACAAGTTGGGAAAGCCTCAACTGAGGATCAATCCTGGGCTAAGGACGGCAATGGAAGTTAAGTTATTTTTCAATCATAACAAAGTTGAAGACAAATGAAACCAACATTTACTGGGATGAATTGAGAGCAAAGTATGGGAGACCAAATGGAAAAAGTTAGAATATTGCCCAAGTCCTATTTAACCTGGAGAAACCAGAATCACAAGTACACTAGAGAATGATCTAGTATTTGCTTCGAGACTAGAGAAGAGAATACTCTAGAAATAGGAATGGATTTCAAAATGGCGACAAAAGATAGCAGCTTTTGTTAGCTGGTAGCTAGGAACCATATAGAGACTATTAAATCTGCATTTGTTAGAAAGCAGAGATGGTTATGTTTGTGAGAAGCATCATAATCTGCCTCTTACCATGATTCAAAAAGTGAACTTACAGAGGAGACTCAATAAATAGTAAATCTACTTGACAAGGACACTAGCAATCAAGAGCAAGCATAGGCGACAGAATTAAGTTGGATGAAAGAATGGGATAAAAAATTTAAATCTTTTGAAGGAGAATCCTCAAAAAATATACTAGGATCTCAAAGAGGGAGGCCTAGTCATATAAATCCAGAAGAAAACAAAAGCTCTAGACTATCCCTAGAATCTCAGTTAGTCAAAGTATTCAACCACACCTAATCATAAAAGACACCTTATATCACTTTGATCAAAGTGGGAGGGTACATAGAAGGTCCACTAAGATCACAAAGAGGGATTCCTAGACATAGAAGTTACCTCATGCTACTCTTGATCAAATCAGGAGGGTTCAGAGGTGGTACACTTGCAACAGAACACACCTAGGTAGAATCCTCAAAAAACCCAGTAAAACCTTGAAGCGGGACGCAGAAAAACAATTCAAGGAGAAGAAAACTACAAACATGGATTCACATAGATAAAAAATATCAAAATACACAAGCATTGCTGCTCAAATACATAAAATACACCTAATCATAAAACAATCACACAATGCATCAAATAAAATGGAAAATGGACCATTAAGTGTGTCCTTATAGCAGGGAGTGCCTCCGTTTAGGGTTAAGTAATGATAATAGGGAACTCATAAGAAATTAGCCCTCAATAGAATGGTTTATCAGTACAAAATCAAAATTGATATTGTTCCAAAAATGGTAAAACCATGTGTGACGAACAAAAGAAAAAGCATTTCTCTCTTCTTTTCTAAAAGATCGACCCTTTGTAACATTGGACTCAAATGGAAGATCTAGGGTTTTATTGACAGCGTGCCATCCACCACACCTAATATTTTGCATGTCCTCATGCAAATGGAGTAGGAAATATGTAAAAATGGATCATGTAGAAACATATATTGTTGAAGAAATAGGCACTGCAGGAACAGAGATATTCTACAGGAGCAAATATTTGCTACAAGAACACCTTCTTTTTTCCAAATTAGGCTAATGAGCTACACTTTGAACTGATCCAATAACTAGACAAGGCACTTTATTGATTTATTCATTAACTACCCTACACTACTTGAAAAAAAGAAACCTTTTCAAATGTAGGAGTACTTCTAATGGAACCATGTCTGCAAAAGAATTATAAATTACCTCACATTAAAGTATGAAACATTTACCTTAATGGTTGCATGGATTTGAGGAACCAACATATATTCTTGATTTGATGCCAAGAAGTGATAGAGAAAGGATTCATTCTTTTGCTTCACGATGGATTGGAAACATTCTTCGATATAATTCTTCATCCCTTGGTTATCAACATTATCAACTTTCATATCTGTCTTTGTCATTCCCTGAAAATCTTAAAAATATTTCTTTTACATTCTTGAATACACAAAGGGGTTGAACATTCAAGAGACCATTCATATTCAAGTTCCAAAGTCTGCTATTCATCTGATTGAGTCCCTAGCTCTTTGATCTTTTCTTCATTTCTACAAGGATAATTAGAGAGAACTTCTAAATGTGTGTCTTTCTCATGGATCTTATGCTCCTCTAGTCCTTCCTAAAATATAGATAGGTTCCTTATGGATATCAAAATATGTTCTACCTGAGATGCAGAGATCATAGTTGCTGCTAGGATTTGAGATATTTCTTGAAGCAACATTATTATTCTCCGAAGAACTCTTGACCATGCTTGAAGTCACTTTTCTGACTGATAATCTCTGTCTTACACATGGATTCGTACAGGGGTCTTTCTGACCAAAAACATAGAAATCTACTATTTGCATTCAATCTTAAAAGAAATCACACTAGGCCAAGACAACAAGGGATCCAAGAAACTTGTTTAGAGTATATGAGTAGGTTCTTAACTCTTGTATTATCATTTCTCCTCTTTCGAGTCTTAAATGTTGGTGACACAATCAGCTAGAAAAACCAATCAGACACACCCACTTCAAGAATAACATATTAAGCACTTCCTAAAAACGATGCAAAATGTGGGCTAAATGATATGATATAATAAACACATTAAATTTTCAACCCAGGGGCTCATAATATTGTGAAGTGGTAAGCAAAGTATATGCAGAGCTAAATCTTAAAGCTATTCAAAAACTAGAAAGTGATCACTCATCACACCTCCAATTATATATTAAAGCAATAAAGAAATCTGAAAGCAACTTTCCAAACCAAGACTATGATTTTGGTTTCTTAAAAATTAACACTATCCACAGAGAATACGGAGTAGAATGTGGGATTCTCTGTAATATTCATTCCTATGATGTTAATTAAGAAGAATCTAAGTAGCATTAAAAGGGACTTCCAAGAACCAACTATATCTTGTGGAATGAGTAGTATCCAACATGGCCATGTAAGTAAGATGGTATACCCTCTGTGAAACTTTGACTTGTGTATATTGGTTCCAGAAGAAACTATCAAAAAAAAAATATTAAACAACTTCTTCAAAACAACCTGCAATGTTTACGAACCAATATTATCCAACATAATTATGAAGAATAGCACTAGGCTCTCTATAAACTTTTCCTTGTTGATATCAATTCCATAAAGATTCTATGTTATGCTAGAACACCATTACAATTTGTTCATAAAATGAAGTTAAATTAATACACACATGCATTTAGAATCACATAACTAAAAAATGAAGCTAATTGGGTAGCATATACTAGAGAGGGGGGCCTGCCTCCCTTGACATATACTGCAGTAAAGTGCTCTTAATATGCAACAGGATCTTTATTCCAGCATAGAAAAGGATTACGATGATGTCATATGAATATAAATATCCTCTCTAATCCTATCTCAACCTCTCTTAACCTACAGCCTATAACTTCCCTCCCCCACAACTAATCTCTTCTCATGAATTTATACAATCAAGAATTAGGATGGACTGAGACAAATTTTCCAAAAATATCAACAACCAAACTATGAATGGTTTTTCAAATCTGATATCTTCGTGTTTTTAGCAAGGATTTAGTTAAATGAATAACCCAAACCTCGTTACACTGACTACATTTTTTTTCTTGTTTGGTTGGGCATTTAGTTTGGTGCATTGTTGGCCACTACTAAAAAATTGGGATTCAAATATCTGACCATATATTCAAAACTATGCACCTTTTGAGGAAACTACTCGCATTTCAACTAAATGAAGCCATTCTACAAGTGGTTTTTCTGGAATGTTTTCACAACTCCTCATTGTTTGCTCAGAAATCGCGCTTGAAGTTTTCATCCTGTTTATATTTAACATGTTTGACCATAACTTTGACCATGAATTGGAGGCTTTCAAATATGACCTGGAGGCTGGGTGTGAACTAATCAACAAGAATCCATATTGACACATTTCCCCACAAAACCCATGTTCTCAAATTTTGTTTCAAAATTAAAACTATGCTACTATGCGGACTTTGGAGGTCATTGCAGGAACTATAATTGTTGTTTCTACAAGATCTTGGATTCACAAAACCATCATCAGTAAAACCAAGCAATATTCTAATTAATTCACTAAAAGTAATGGAAATAACAACAATAAACTATATAAAAATGTATGCAAGAGTTTTGGTGTGTTTCTAGGGAAATATGGTTAAAAATGGTGACAATGGGTGAACAAGATGACGCAGAAATGGGAAATTGTAATAGTAAAATTATGATAAATCAGAGGCCCAAAAATGATTTGACTTGAGTAAAATATGTGAGTTGCAGGATTTCCTAATGAATTGAAATAGAGAATGTTCATGAGAATAGTCACCTTGTGAGTAGATTGGATAGCCAAATTGTCCACTACTTAACGGAAATCCTTGATGGATTGAATGGTTGAATGATTGAGCACCCACTTATGAATTATTTTTTGATAGTATATTCGACTAGAATCCATGACTGACTTGTGTTGTGTACACATCGTATGATGGAGTATTGATCCCTCTAGGCTATTGAGTTCCAGAACCTGCTGCATTGAAGAAGTCGATTGACATTTGAGTGTGTCGATTGAGGATTTAGGTCGCACTGAGCTTCTTGTTGGATATTTATGTTGGATTGACTTACCTTTGTCAGAATTGTCAACTAATTATTCACCTATTATATGACTTTCAACTAAGACAGAACTCAAGACTTGCTAGCAAATGTTGCATTGAGTAATCATTTTGTGACCTGTGCGTAGATTTACTAGAGGAAAGTGTTGACTTGACTTGATGTGAGTCATCAAATTTTTTTTTGCTTTCCTGTACGGAGTCTCTTTATTACAGATATTCTTAGTACATATTTATCCTGGTATTATATTGTTGATTTATTTGGTAGAAGAAGGAGAAATAATTCATATTTCTTATCGCGTTGTTATTATTGACAACTAAGAGAAGAAGTAGATAGTTAACTTTCCTGAATCAACTGTGCATTGAAATTATTATTATATCGAAATCTGTGTATGTTAGACAACAATGAAGCTTTGGTATTTAAGAAATTACACTAGATTCAGGAGAAGAAGATCGTCGAATTAGAAGAATCTCATAATCGGATTTGTCAAGAAATAGAATACTTGTAGAATTTAGTTGATGAATTGAATACAACAAATAAATACTTGAAGAGACAACTAGGGACAACCCATGTGAGTGTGGAACAAGTTCTTGAAACTTGTTAGAACTTTTGTTTTCAATGTAGGATTTTTTTATAAAATTGAGGTTCAATAGCAATCAGGAAGGACTTCTCTAATCTGTATTATCCTTATGAAGATAGAAGCCTTTCCCAGGAAAAATTTCAACTTAGGAACCCTCAAAGAGGATACATTTATTATAGGTGGGAACAGGGGGATATAAACCTAACCAGAAGAACAGAGATGTGGGAAACCAATGCTAAGGCAGAGGCATTAGAAAAAAATTTGATTCATAAGAATTTGACTTACCTGGGAAGAAACAGAGGATTTCACATCTTTTTAAATTAAAAAACCAGATACTTGATTTCTTGAATATCTTCATTAACTCACATCAAAGTATGACAAGTTTACCTCAATGGTTGCATGGATTTGAGGAACCAACATTTATTCTTGATTTGATGCCAAGAAGTGATAAAGGAGTCATTCTTTTTCTTGACGATGGATTGTTAACATTCTTCGATATAATGCTTCATCCCTTGGTTATCAACATTATCAACTTCCATATCTGCCTTTGTCATTCCTTGACAATATTCAAAAATATGGCTTTCACATTCTTGGATACACAAAGGGGTTGAAAATTCAAGAGACCCTTCATCTTCAAGTTCCAAAGTATGCTATTCATCTGATTGAGTCCCTAGCTCTTTGGTCTCTTCTTCAGTTCTACGAGGAGAATTAGAGAGAAATTCTAAATATGTGTCTTTCTTGTGGATCTTATGCTCCTCTATTCCTTCCTGAAACATAGATAGGTTCCTTATGGATATCGAAATATGTTCTTTCTCAGACGCAAAAATCATAGTTGCTTCTAGGATTTGAGATATTTCTTGAATCAAGAATATTCTTCTCCCAAAAACTCTTGAACATGCTTGAAGTCACTTTGCTTACTCATAATCTCTATCTTGCACATGGATTAGTGTAGCAGTCTTTCTAACCAAAACTTACAAAGCTACTATTGACATTCACTCTTAAAAGAAATCACACTAGACCAACACAACAAGTCCTCGAAGAAACTTGTCTAGAGCATATGAGTAGGTTCTTAACTCTCGTATTATCATTTCTCCTCTTTCGAGTCTTGAATGTTGGTGACACAATCAGCTAGAAAAACCAATCACACACACCCACTTCAAGAATAACACCTTAAGCACTTCCCTTACAACGATGCCAAATGTGGGGTAAATGATAGGATATAATTTAACACGTTAAATTGTCAACCCAAGGGCTCATAATATTTTGAAGTGGTAAGCAAAGTATATGCAGAGCTAAATCTCAAAGCTATTCAAAAATTCTAAAGAGATCACTCATCACACCTCCAACTATAAATTAAAGTAGTAAAGAAATCTGAAAGCAACTTTCTAAACCAAGACTATGATTTTGGTTTCTTAAAAATTAACACTATCCACAGAGAAGACGGAGCAGAATGTGGGATTCTTTGTAATATTTATTCCTATGATGTTAATTAAGAAGAATCTAAGTAGAATTAGAAAGGACTTCCAAGCAACAACTATATCTTGTGGAATGAGTAGTATCCAACATGGCCATGTAAGCAAGATGTTATACCCTATGTGAACCTTTGACTTGTGTATATTGGTTCCAGAAGAAACTATAAAAAAAATTTAAATATTAAAAAACTTATTCAAACAACCTGCAATGTTTAGGAACAAATTTTATCCAACATAGTTATGAAGCATAACACTAGGATCTCTATAAACTTTTCTTATTGATATCAATTCCATAAGGATTCTATGCTATGCTAGAATACCATTGCAATCTGTTCATAAAATGAAGTCAAATTAATACACACATGCATTTAGAATCACATAACTAAAAAATGAAGCTAATTGGGAAGCGTATACTAGAGAGGGGGATCTACCTCCCTTGACATATACTGCAAAGAAAGAATGCAGTAAGGTGCTCTTAATCTGCAACAGGCTCTGTATTCCAGCATAAAAAGGGATTACAATGATGTTATATGAATCTAAATATCCTCTCTAATCCTATCTCAACCTCTCTTAACTTGCATCCTATAACTACCCTCCCCCACAACTAATCTATGCTCATGAATTTATGCAAACAAGATTTAGGATGGATTGAGACCAATTTTCCCAAAATCTCAACAACCAAACTATGAATCGTTTTGCAAATCTGATATCTTTGTGTTTTTAGCAAGGATTTAGTTAGATGAATAACCCAAACCTCATTACATTGACTATATTTTGTTTCCTGTTTGGTTGGGCACTCAGTTTGGTGCGTTGTTGGACACTACTAAAAAGGTGGGCTTCAAATATCTAACCATATCTTCAAAATTGTACACCTTTTGGGGAAACTACTCACATTTCAACTAAATGAACCCATTCTGCAAATGGTTTTTGTGGAATTTTTTCACAACTCCTCACTGTTTGCTCAGAATTCAGGCTTGAATTTTTCTTCGTATTTATATTTAACATGCTTGACCATAAATTTGACCATGAACTTGAGGCTTTCACATATGACCTGGAGGCTGGGTATGAACTAATGAACAAGAATCCATATGGACACATTTCCCCACAAAACCCATGTTGCTAAATTTTGTTTCAAAATTCAAACTGTGCTACTATGCCAACCTTGGAGGTCATTGCAGGAACTATAACTATTGTTCCTACAAGATCTTGGATTCACACAACCATCATCAGTAAAACCAAGAAATAGTCTAATTAATTCACTAAAATCAATGGAAATAACGACAATAAACTATATAAAAATATATGCAAGAGTTTTGGTGTGTTTCTAGGGAAATATGGTTAAAAATGGTGACAATGGGTGAAACAAATGATGCAGAAATGGGAAAGTTAAATAGTAAATTACGATAAATAGGAGGCCCAACAATGATTTGACTTGAGTAAAATATGTGAGTTGCAGGTTTTCATAATGAATTGAAATAGAGAATCTGCACGAGAATAGTCACATTGTGAGTAGATTGGATAGTCAAATTGTCCACTGCTTAACTGAAATCCTTGATGGATTGAATGGTTGAATGATTGAGAACCCACTTATGAATTATTTTTTGATAGTATATTCGACTAAAATCCATAACTGACTTGTGTTTTATACACACTATATGATGGAGTATTGAAACCTCTGGGATGTTGAGTTCTAGAACCTGCTGCATTGAATAAGTCGATTGACATTTGAGTGTGTCGATTGATGATTCAGGTCACACTAAGCTTCTTGTTGGATATTATGTTGGATCAACTTACCCTTGTCATAATTTTCAACTGATTATTAACCTAATATATGACTGTCAACTAAGACAGAACTAAAGAATTTCTAGCCAACGTTGCATTGAGTAATCATTATGTAACCTATGCATAGCTTGACTAGAGGAAAGCGTTGACTTGACTTGATGTGAGTAGTCAATTTTGTTTTCTTGATTGTTCGGAGTCTCTTTACTGCAGATATTCTTAGTACATATTTACCCTGGTATTATATCGTTGATTTATTTGGTATAAGAAGAAGGAATCACTCATGTTTCTTATCGCATTGTTATTGTTGGCAACTAAGAGAAGAAGTAGATAGTTAAGTTTCCCGAATCAACTGTGCATTGAAATTATTATTATATCCAAATCTGTGTATGTTAGACGACAATGAAGCTTTGGTATTTAAGAAATTACACTAGATTCATGAGAAGAAGGTCGTGGACTTAGAAGAATCTCATAATCGGATTTTTCAAGAAGTAAAAGACTTGCAGAATTTAGTTGATGAATTGAATACAACAAATGAAGGCTTGAAGAGACAACTAGAGACAACCCATCTGAGCATGGAACAGGTTCTTGAACCTTATTAAACCTTTTGTTTTCAATGCAATATTTTTTTATAAAACTGAGGTCAATAGCAATCGGTAAGGACTTCTCTAATCTGTATTCTCCTTATGAAGATAGAATCCTTTCGCAGGACAATTTTCAACTTAGTAACCCTCAAAGAGGGGAAATCTATTATAGGTGTGCACGGGGGATATAAACCTAACCAGAAGAGCATATATGTGGGAAACCAATGATAAGGTAGAGCCATTGGCAAAATAATTTATTCATAAGAATTTTACTTACCTGGGAAGAACCAGAGGATTTATGCTCTGTAACTAAGGATGTCCTTGTGTGCCTCTTCAAAATCCTCCACGTCCATTCTAATGCCCTCTTCATATCCATTGTATATGCTATCATTGGTAGATATATATTAACCCAAGCAGCAAATTCAACACTCGAAAACTATGAATATTTCACTCCCCTCCCGCCAATTAACCAATTAACACCAACATTCTCTCCATTAATGGGAAGTAAATTCTGTAATAACAAACCCTTACCTTGGGATTTGTAAACTCTCCTGCCAATAACCATGAAATGATCAAAATGAACTCCATTAAACCATAGACAATGTGTCCAATATGGAAATCACCAACTCTCTATGAATCCTCCCATATTTTCCCACGCCCATGTGCATCATGTCCCAATGCGACCAGGGATCATGTCGGCAGTGATCAAATTTGAAGGGTGGGAGAATTTGTTATATTAATATGAAAAGCAATATAAATAATTGTACTTCAATTGATAAGTAAAAATTATATAAACCATTTCACCAAAAAAATGTAAAAAAAAATATTGTTCTTCCAAATTTTTATAATTTTAAATAATTGAGCACTCCTTAATATCTATATGAAAAAAATGATATATTTTCAATGAAACTTAGTTTGAATACATTAAGTTTTCATATGTGTATCATTAATTTTATAACATAACAACTATTTTATTGTATTTTTTTCAAGTTGGAGCACCCTTCATTATACAAAAAAACTACTTAGACTATGCCATAATCATATTGGGGCATCCACATGCAATCCAAGCTTGAGAGATGTAAGAATGATAAGGACTAGGAACCTCGGAAAACATAATACACAACTCAAAAAACATTAAAAGAAATTCCTACATACGTACCAAGAAAATTAGCAAAGCTAGCATAACCGAGATTGGGGCATCAAATATATTTTTGTTCAACACTTGTAGTGAAATCATACATGTACGTGATGGAGGGGCCTAAGTCAATTTAATCATTGGAACTCACTACATGTTTCAATCTCAACGCTCTGCCTTTTAAATTGAACCAAAATACCAAAAGAAGGTTATTCCAAAATACTATGCCTTTTAAATTGAATTAACATATAGCTAGGTTGCATTAATTCAATTTTGTTAATATAAGGACATGTGGATATATATTATATATACGTTATAATTTACTAAATTATAACACTGCAGATGGATTCAGAAACCCCTTGAAAGGGGTCTCTGAATCCATCTACAGTGTTTGAATTTAGTAAAATGTACAAATTCAGTGTCAAATTTGTAATTTTTTTCATTTCCGAAGTGACAACTAAAAATGACCAAATAAATGACCAATTCTTATGTGGTTATTTTTAATATAGATATCCTGTGACCAAATTTGGTCATTTATCTTGGTTGTTTTTAGTTGGTTTTATCCCGTGACCAAAAGTGGTCATTTATCTTGGTCTTTTTTAGTTAGCTCACTTGAATTTATCAATTTTGGTCATTTATCCCTTGAAAAAAACTATGGTGACGAAAATTTTTGGTCTCCTAGTCACTAATCTCTCATTTTCCACTAGTGATCATATTCCCACCATGATTTCCTTCATTTTGACCTTCACAATTGTATTTCCTCTAAAAATGGTCTAAAAAATCATTACTTCTTCCCATAATTGAAGGGGTGATGAGAATTTATTGTGATTTATTCTCGCTCTCTCCCAAAAAGGGATAAAAACCCTAAAAAAGAGAATGAGTAAAAAAACCCTATATAGATACCTGGACAATAAAATACCATGGGTCAAAAAACCTAGGACCATACTATAAATAAATTGTGAAGGACTCTCCCAAAACACTTTTTTCCATTTTCTATCAGTCACATCACATACTTTCTCTACCATTATTCTCACATTTTTTCCACACCATTTCCCATAGTGTACGTTGAGTTCACTCCGTACCCATTTGGATCCATTCCCCCCATTTGACAACCAGTTATGGAAGAGGTTCGACACTCAAACTATGGAGTTGTGGAACCACTTACAAGGATGGCTATGGTGGCCCATTTTCAGAAAGATGTGTTTATTTTTATTTCTTGGATTAGTTAGTTTATATATATGTGAAAATCCTAAAACTATTTGCTTTTCTTGTACAATTACTTTTGTTATCATTGAACTCTTTCTTATGCTCTGGACGAGCTAAGGTTGGTTATTTTGCATGGAGTAGGGGAGAAATCATCACTACAATTTTGGAGACCATACTCAGTCGATCCACACAGATCTATGTTTTTGTAGGTTTTGTTATTGGTTTGTCCCCTTTGCTGCCCTCATTCATCCTAGATCTGACCCTCTCACGACAGATCCAAACTAGTATTTCTTCAGTGCCTGCCCCCTGGCCCTAGCTGGTAGCCATTTTTTGGAAGTCCCATTTTGACTCCCACACCCACCCTCGCACCTTTAGCAAGGGAGATCTCGTTCTCGTCTATGATCAAGCCAATGATAAGTTAGGAAAAGGGAAGTTTGATTCCATGTGGTATGGACCATATGTTGTCCAATGATACCTTGGAAATGGGGCATACATCCTTCCTGACTCTGAAAACCTCTTGAAGAATCCCCGCAATGGGCTCAACCTCAAGAGGTTCTATCACTACAACAAAAACTGGATTTAGTGTCGAACTTGGCGCCTGATTTTAGTGTAATATTTTCTCAATTGTGCTGAACAATCTGGCACTAAACCTGGCGCTATTGTACATTTTAATAAAACGCCGTCTATTGCATCTTTTTTTCCCTCATTTTTAACATCCATTTTTTGAGCCCAATTTTTTGTATCTTTTGTTACGTCTTTATTTCCACCCAGTTTTGCAACTTCTATTGCATCTTTTTTTGCATCCTTTCTTACATCCTTGTTTCCACCCAGTTTCACACTTAGTTTTGCATCCAATGTTGCGTCTTATATTGCTCCTAGTTTTTCATCAAGTCTTGCACCCAATTTTGCACCATGTTTTGCATAAAATTATGTGTCCTATTCTGCATCTAGGTTTGCATCCAATTTTCAACCCAATGTTGCATCTAGTTTTGCATCCAATTTTGCTTATAATGTTGCATCCCCATTTGCATCTAATTTTGTATCTTGTTTTATGTCTTTTTTTGTATCCATGTTTGTGCCTAATGTTTCATCTTGTTTTAAGTCGTATTTTGCATCTAGGTTTGCACCTAGTGTTACATCCCGGTTGATGTCTTTTTTTGCATCTATGTTTGAGCCCAATGTTGCACCTAGTGTTGTGCCTAGTTTTGCACCCATGTTTGTATCTAATATTGCATCTAGTTTTGTGTCCAATGTTGCATCCCATCTTGCATTCAATATTACTTCTAGTTTTACATCCAATATTTTGTCCCATCTTGCATCCAATATTGTGTCTCATTTTAAGTTTTTGTTTGTGCCAAGTGTTCCTTCCATTTTTGCACCTGGTGTTACACCTAGTATTATGTCCATCGATACACCATATTTTGTGCTCAATTTAATGTCCAATTTTACATCTAGTTAGGAGTCCACTTTTGCATCTACTGTTGCGTCTAGTTTTGGACCTAGTATTGCATCTAGTTTTGAGTCATTAATTGTGTCTAGTGTTGAGTCTCTTTTTGCATCCAATTTTGTGTTTAGTATGACATCCATTTTTGTGTCCATATTTGCATCTGACATAAGGTCGACTTTTGCATCGACTTTTGTGTTTAGTGTGACGTCCAATTTTACATCTTGTTTTGCATTTAGTGTTGCGTCTAATACTGCATCCATATTGCACTACTAGATTTTTTACCTTTAGAAATACATTTCAATATCATTAGGGCATGGAGGAATCGAACCACCAACCTCCTGCTTGTAAAGCAGGAGCTCTTCCATTGAGCTAGCACCCTTTAAGAATCGGGAAGAGGGGAAATATTAACACATAGATTTCATCATTTGTAATTCTAATAAAGGACAATAAGATCCAAATACACACATGCTTAAAATCCAATTTATTTTTTCAACCACACTAATAAGCACAAAAATCTACCATGCTCAGGCAACAAAATATCCTAAACAGTTACGCAATCTATTAAAGTGGTCCGCAAAAGAGTCTTAGAGAACAAGATAATGTATTCATTCATAACTAATAACCTAAAGTTGATATGGACAAAGAATCAGGGATGTGTTTAAGAAATAGTTGTAGAATCCAATTGAGGATGTGTGTGTTGCTACATACATGTTATTCATTGATGAGGTGATTTTGTTCAACAATGGGATGGTAAGAGAAGAACTCATGAATGGTTACTAAAAGAATATGTCTACTATGTCTAGCATATATGATATAATGAATATTTTAACAATTAACACCAACAAAGTTGATTTATATTATGTGCATTATTTATAATCTAAAAATTAGTAAGATGTCAACAGGAAATAGGATCATACCGGTTTCCACAATTGATAAGGCCACAAGGAGGTAGATGAAGTTCAGGGGTTTCTCATCTTACTAATGATTGTTCCATCAAGAGATTCTGAAGGGGGATTCCATCACTTCATTAACATAGCTTCATGAATCCTGCAAATTTCTAGATCAGGGGCAGAGAGGGGGGTGCCTCCACGCAACATAGCTTCATGAATCCATTCAATAATAGCTAACAAAGAGAATGTGAAATAAGAACTAACAAAAACAACACAAAACGAAAAAGAGAATAATGGGATTCAGATTAAAAATTAGTGAAGAGACATGGAGAAGGAATGAATAAAGGAAACTTTACATAGAAAAGAACAAATGATTGATTGAACTATTCAAAATTTCAAAAGGGGTTTATCAACAAACAATATCAAATAGAAATTTATCTCAGGCACGTTAATGAACAATTCATGAGTTCCATATTTGTGATGATGAAGACTAGTTTGATTTATGGGGTTCTAAATACCGACCGAGCTTATCGAGCATGTACGTTCATTCTCAGTAAGCCATGGCATGCATCCAATCCATGGATGATGGATAGCCCCCTCTACCTGGAGTTTGTTGTAAGAAATTTCATACAATGTCACCAGCACTCTCCGCCATCGTCCCAGCTCCTCTCTCCACTGCGGGCCTCCGTTCACCAACCATCCTAGTTTCCTGTTCATGCCCTTCTGTTTCAGTCAGCATCCATCCCCATCCGTTTTCCATGGTCCATTCATTTAATTCACCACCAAACGATTTCAAATTCAAACTTGGATCCCGATCAGAGCTTCTACCTCGACATTCGTTGTAAAGGCCTCTAATTAGTGCGATGGATCTCATCGCTTCATAATAAAATGTGCAGATACTGGAAATGTGGAGGCTTGCTATACCCTAGGCATGGTAAGATAATATTTTTATTTTTTAGAGATGCCAAGTTGCCAACTGATGTTTTTGTTGCTGCCCTTGTGTCTGACAATTTATTTTTGGGGGGATTTCTGCACATTCGATTCTACTGCTTGCATAATAGGGGTCGCAGAGCCTCTCTCTAATGGAAAAGGCTGTGATTACATCTCATCCACCTGCATTATATTCTTTGGCCATAATACAATTCAATGGGAGTGGAGGTGGCAAGAAAGGAAAGGACTTAAAGGCAGGAGTGATGCTGTGCACGCGAGCAACCTTTCTTGGGCACATAGATGCCCTACCCGAACTGGCCTCCCATGCTGTTGTGAAACCTGTAATCCTGTGACAAAGTCATTGTGCATAATTGGATGTTGACATATTTTATAAGGATCAACTCAGTTTTTTAAAATGTATAGCTAAAAAAATGAGGCAAGTGGCAAAGTATCAATTTTAGAGCATTTATGGAAGATTATTCCTAGAGACGGAGTTTATCCACATTTCATTTTTGGCATGCATTCCAGATATGAAGGAAAATATCCTACATATTTAGGTAGCATTTAAATATTTCGTGAATAGATGGTAGTCAATAATTCTCAAGATCTAAAAAGATTTGTTTTATAAAAAAAAAAGCATTGGATCAGCATCCAAGGGGTCGAATCCATCATTTTGAGAACTTTTGATAGCTTTTGAATTTTCAACGGTACTGGTGGCCTAGCAGGACAGCTCCAGATCACATATTTGAAGGCATTTGATTCCAACCGTTCCAAATTCTTGCAGCAGATCATAAATTGTTTTTATTTTTGGTTCATTGTTAGATTTTTACTCACACTTTGCAATCTTCAATCGTAAGAAACATAAAACTACACCCTCTGGTCCACCACCACATACGCCAGACATGTCTGGGAAGCCTCCAACTTTGGCCCAAGGAAATGCTACATCATGAGCCAATTATTCAGCCAGTTATTTCAATGAAGAAAAGCATATGCCTCCTAGTTACTAAGTTGATATCATTACCATACAAGGTTATTTAGCAGACTCTCCTCACCATCTTTAATTTGTTTTGCTATGTTAAGCTCCAAAACTGTTATTTACGCCAGAATTCTTTATGGCTATTCATCTAGGGGTTTGAGAGCTGATATGGTCTTATGGATGTGTCTCTCATGGTATTGAGACCAATCTTCAGGAAAATATGAGGGAATATTATGTACCAAATAGAGATAAGGTTTTTAGTTTCTCCTTTAGAATCTAATGAAGAACCTATCTTTCTTCATCAACATCATCCCTTATCATTTTAAACAGTCATTATTCATCCATGTACATTAATATAATCTCCATCTGAGTTTCTAATCATGGTGGGCTGAGAACAGAAAGACAATACATAAATGTATAAAAAGTCTAAAATATAAAGGATTAATCTCTGCATTGACCTCCTGTATACCAATGCTTGTTTTACTGAACTGTTATTTATTTATTCTTATTTTATAGCACTGTACAAAATATGTAATAGATGTTTTATATAAATATAGAAATAGTTTAGCAGTCTTTAGAGACCATATTGCTAGAGTAATCTTGTAAGGAACTGGTTCATGTTTTTTTGACAATTATATTAAATTACTATATCTGACTAAATTTATATTATGTTGATGTTCAAATCTGAAGCATGTGTAGCGAGTGCCAATTTGCATCAGAGAAGGTCAAACAAATAGCCACATATTCATGCTAAAAAGGATCTTGGTCTTGTCAATTCTCAATTTATAGTAAATGGAAAAATGGAAACTTATCATATTTCCAACAATATTCAGAGTAGGCTTTAAGATATCTTCTCAAAATATCTCACTGGGATCTCAAGCACAAAGCATCAAAATTTTACAAAGTGGCTAAGGGAAATATTGAGCCAGTGGAAGCGAGAGGATTATAGATTGCTCAAAAAACAAAATTCTTGTCTGAATGGAACTAGGAAGAGCGCTAACAAAGTCGTAGATAGGATGATCAAATGAATGAAGGTGGAACTTTTAGAAGGCTTTGAGAAATCAAACTCCTAATTCACACATTACTGATCATAGATCTGCTGAAATGGTATTTGGAAAAACTGAAACTTGATTTTGCAGGTACTCTTTGAAGGAGCTACAAATTTGAAATTAAATTTCAAATACATGGAAGCTTTCCATGTCATATGATCTTCGAATGTTGAGACAAATTCGCTGGAAAATAAATGGTTCTTCAAGAGTACGAGATTGTGGTAGATTGGTACTCGATGGATGGGAAGAAGGGTAACATTCTACACTTTATGAGTCTATGAACCACAATCTTTTATTACCAGCCATGTCACTGTCAAGTCGGTGCTCATTAATTCAAACATATCAAGTAGAACATTAAGGGAGGCCAAGTACAAGAGGAAACATCTCAACTAAGGAACCTTTTCTGCAAACAAATAACCTTAGTCTTTGCTCAACTTTATATAACATAGCCTCTGTCAATATTCAAAAACATTCTAAGCCCAAAAGGAAAAACAGAAATGGAATATGGAGAAAATACCAGTGTGGAAATCCCGAAATGAATATCCTGGGAAAAGAACTAAAAGAAGAGATAGTTAGAAGCTTGGAGGAACTTGAGAGATGTTATAAACCTCTCATGACTTAATCACTCTGATGGTGGCTATAAACAGACTCCAGCACTCCTCGAAATGATGACTAAGAATTCCCACATCCAAAGAAGTAAAATGGGCAAAGACTTTGAAGGTAACCAATGACAAGTTGAATCTCCTTTGGAACATCTTCAGAGTTGTTGCATTATAGGATATCCATAAAATCCTGACAACCTAATCACACTGGAAGCAACCATTGAAAAATTCCAAACTATCCTTAGATAATCTGAACACTAAGGGCTCCATGGTCCAATGAAATGAAATGTACAAAACTTTGAAGGTAACCAAAGAAAACCTGAAGCTCCTTTTCAAAACTGTCAATGTTGTTGGTTATTGAAAATCACACTATCATCAAAAGTTGGTCGTGATAGGAATCAATGTCAAGAAAAAAAAAGATGGACACCAACCTCATAAATATCACTCGGGGCACTAATTGTAAGGTTTACCATTACACCAAAACCTGCAGATGTTGGTGAACATTTGAAACCCAGCACAAGGCCCTATCACCAGGAGTGGTTATTAAACCACTTGTTTTATATTCCCGGAGGTGCGATGGTTATACCATGTGGAGGTACCCGATACTCCAACACCCCGCCTCTGACGTAGCTAGGGGGAATTGAACCTGAGACCTGTGCTCTGATACCATGTAAGAAGGCAGACTTGACATCCATTTGATGGACTTCCCAGTTATGTAAGGCTGCAAGGGAAAGAACAAGGCGGATGGAGTTCATTTTTGCTACAGGGGCAAAGGTTTCATTATAGTCAATCCCTTCAACTTGGGAAAAACCTTTGGCAACTAACCCTGCCTTAAGTCTGTCAACACTTCCATCTAATGCATACTTAGTTCGGTAGACCCATTTACATCTGACAATTTTTCTTCCTTTTGGAAGCGGAACAAGATCCCAAGTATCGTTCGCCATTAAGGAATGATATTCTTCATCCATAGCTGCATCCCAATCTGGATTTCCTAAAGCTTTTGCAAAAGTTTTTGGATTATGATTCTCAGAAACTTGAGCCAAAAGAGAAGAGGCTCACTGAAATTAAGAACGTGTTCAACCTTGATCTCTAGGATCACCGTCAACATCACCAGTTGCTTCACATGTTGAACGGACCCATCGAGGAAGTATTGGTGCTAGTGCAATTGGAGGAACATAAGCAGGCGGAGGTAGATTTTCACCCTCATTGTCATCATCAGAAACTGGAGCTGGAAACCTGTCAAGGAAGCTAGAAAAACAAGAAGAAGAAGGCACAATCACCGAATCAGGATCGCAAGCCAAAGATGGCACACCCGCCAAGTTAGGCTCGCAGGCCAAGAGATTTTCATCAAATTTAACATCTCTTCTAATGATTATATCATGAGAATGTGGCTGAAGAAGTCTATAGCCTTTTACATCTTCAGAATATCCAACAAATATGCACTTTTCACTTTTAGGCTACAATGCTTTCCATTTTCATTTGGAATGTGAGCCCATGCTTCACAACCAAACACACGAAAGTGGCTTATATCTGGTTTAATTTTACTCCATGCTTCTTCTGGTGTTATACCCTATAAAACTTTAGTGGGTGTGCGATTAACTATGTAATTTGCACAATTTATGGCCTCAGCCCAATATTGAAGACTTAGTCCCTTAGATTGGATCATACAATTAGCCATTTCTTTTAAAGTGCGGTTCTTTTTTTTAGCTACACCATTTTATTGTGATGTATATGGAACAATGTGTTGTTGTTGGATTCCTTGTTCAGTTCAAAAAGTAGTGAACTTGTTGTTAACATATTCTCCTCCATTGTCAGATCTTAACTTAATAATTTGATGACCAGATTATTTTTCAACAAGAGCCTTGTAGGCTAAGAACATGTTAAATACTATGCTCTTAAGTTTTAGGAAGTAAACCCAAGTGGATCTGGAGTAGTCATCAATGAAAGTTAAGAAATATTTGAAACTAGAAAAGGACGCAGATGGAAGAGGGCCACACATGTCACTATGCACAAGCTCCAAGGGAATCGAGGCGTGCCAAGAGGCACGTTTGTCAAAACTGTCATGATGATGTTTTCCAAGTACACAATCGGAACAAACACCATCCTTGCAAGATACCAGCGGAAGACCAGTTACCATATTGTCTTTACATAGTTGTTGCAATGAGCGATAATTTAAGTGACCAAATCTCTCATGACAAATTTTGCTCAAGTTATCACTATGAGCAACAAAAACTGAAGAAAAATGTGATGACCCAAAGTTGTTAAATTTATACAACGTGGTAATATCATCAATAGTTCCAGTAGCAAGGACATTTTGAGGATTTTTAAAATCGTTCATTTCAACTTGGTGAGGTGTAAACGTCAGAGTTTTACCTTCACCTGAATGAGTAATTTGATAGACTGATAACAAATTGCAGGAAATTTTTGGAACACATAGTACATCACTGAAATGACCATTTTCTACTGGAACTGTTCCAGATCCTACAACACTTAGAGATATATCGTCACCAACAAATATTTTTTTGGTGTTACATTCATGCATAGTACAAAACATGGCTTTATCCTTATCCATATGATAAGATGCTCCAGAATCAATTAGCCATTCAATTGAAGTAGAAGAAGAAGATGCAGTATAAGAGTAACTAGAAGCACAAAGTGCATGTCCATGAGAGTTAGATTTTGAAAACAAATTTAGGCTGATGTGGTGCTTCTTCATTGCTGCTTCCAAGGCTACCATCTTCTTAAAATACTTAGATTCATCATGATTATCTTTCCCACAAAATTGCAATGACGCTCAGTCTTCTTTCATTTTTGCTTGGATCCTTTGTCATTTTTTAAAGAAGGAGTTGAATGAGAGGGTTTGGGACCCTTGTTGCTTTGCTTATTATTGTGAAAATTCTATTTCTTGGGAGGCTTGGACTTTTATTTATGTTGGGACAATAAAGATTTCCCAGATGTATCTGCATTGTTAATTATTCCAAGATCAATGAGCTTATCTTGCTCTCTAATTAAGGAATCAAAAAAGGATTCAAGACTAGGCTCTTGATAGCCAGCTGCAGTCAAGGATTCTTTCATGGAGTAGAATGTAGATACAAAAACAGAATATGCAGGTCCAAGTTTGAAAAGAATATGATAAATACATTGTTTGTCTTCTTTCTTAATCTTGCATTCTACACATAATAGTATTAGAGTTTTATACTTAGATAAATAGTCTTGAATGCATGAAAAATCATTTGGATTCAAGGAAAGCAAATCATTCTCAAGTTGATGACCTCGAATTTCATTTTGTTTACCAAACTCAGATTCCAACTTTTTTCAAGCTTTATCAGGTTCATCAATGCCAGATATGTGGAATCGCAAATCAATAGAGATTGACATCCCAATCAATACACGAGCTTCATCACATATGTTTGCCCATTTGATTTTCTTATCATCATCAGTGGGTTCTGTTTCTTTCCCCGAGGTTATCCTGAAAAGTCCCCTACTTTGTAGAACATCCTCCATATGATATTTCCATGAGAAATAGTTAGAACTTGTAAGTATAATATCACAAGATGCATCCATACTGTAAAATAATGGCTGAAAAAATAGAAACTAACTATCTGGTTGCAAAGAGCTTGAAAAAACATGCAGTTTAAAAAAAACAGCACTGAAAACTGATTCTGGATGATGAAGTTATGCTTGATAAAAGAAAATATTGAAGATGTCCTCAATAGTGACGTGGCAAATATTAACTTGACCAAGTAAAAAAAGAATCCCCTTCTTCCCAAAATCAACCTTTGACAATCACTTTTACAATAAAGTTGCTTTGAAGTGAATCACTTTTATAGAATAAGTGACGTTCACTTTTACAATAATCTGACTTTTAAATAGTGCAGCAATAAATTAAAAGACTTAAGTGACTCACTTTTATTTTATTTTATTTATGTGAGATGCACTTTTACAATAAAGTAACTTGAAAATAGAAATTGCATGCACTAAAAAACAGCTTGATAAGACTTGAACTCAAGACTTATCAAGGTGTAGAGCAACTTTGGACCAAGTGAGCTAAGTTTAAAAGGTACGTAAAAGTATGGAAAGAGGAAGGGGGCCTTTTATTTTTTTTAACTCTTCTCTCTCGTTTTCTGTGCTTACTTTCTTTTCCTGCAAATCACAAAAAAAAATGAAAAACAAAAACAAAAACTTTTTCCACACAATGGGGTTAGATCTTGGTTAGCTTACCCGGAAAGTCTACGTTTTCAAGTTTTCTCACTGTTTCTGATTTGCCGTGATTGCACAAGGTGCACGACAAAGAGCATATGTAGCCGAGAAGACAAGAAAAAAAAAACTTCCCCTCACTGTTTCTGATTCGTCGTGATCGCGCAAGGTGCACGTCAAAGAGCATACGGAGCCAGGGAAGGTAACAGTCCAAGACTAAAACAAAATAGATCTAATAATAAGACTGATAAAATATGAGAGATTTAAAAAAAAATAAAACAAATCCGTCACTGTAACATTATACCTTCAGATTTGTCGAAATGGGTGTTTCTGGAGCAAACAGAAACGATTTTTGATGAAACAAAAACTATTTCCCAATGGAAATGGTGCTCCAAACACAATGGAACAGATCCCACATGCCAAAAATGCACAAAAAATATAGAACCAGAAACCCTTTCAAAGTTTCGGCAACACCGGTTCCAGATCTTGATCAAAATCAAAAGCGTCTCTTCATAAAAACTCTAATACCATGTAAGGTTTACCGTTACACCAAAACCTACAGATGTTGGTGAACATTTGAAACCTGGCACAAGGCCCTATCACTAGGAGTGGTTATTAAACCACTTGTTTTATATTCCCAGAGGTGCGGCGGTTATACCATGTGGAGGTACCCGATACTCCAACACTAATGACAATGTAAACAGTAGCCCTCTGCCTCTCTATCAACACACTAGAGTATAGAAATCTACTATTTGTCTCTAGGATTCATATGTATTGTGGTTAGTAGAACAAATATTTGTGGTGGAAGGGAAGAACACATTGTAGTTACAAATCCATGAAACCTTCAATCATTTGCTTACAGTTGGAACCAACAGTGAGAAGGTTGTGAAACAACCTCAAGAGAAATTATTTTGATTAAAACTATTTCAATGGCTCCATCAAAGAGCACTTCTCAAATGTTCCACATGTACCTTGCAATATCTTGTTCTTCTTCAGAACACAGGGGATCATGATGACCATATCATGCAAGCATTTTATCAAAATAATTGTCAAGAACAAGACACTCACAATGGAAATGAACAACCAAAGATAGAATTTGAAGTCACGCCGCTGTATAAAAGAAGACAGTTTTCAATGTGAGTAAATAATGGTTACTAATGGTAAAATTGAAGGGGCAGAAATTCTCTCCCATATTTGAGTGTATATGAATAGTTGCCTGTTTGATACGGGAGAATTACTCTCATCAAATCAGACCTTAGGTTCTTGATATTGCCCAAGAGTGTTCAATCATTGCAAAAACATTAGTTTAGAAGGTTCTAAGCTACTAAGTAGTTAGTTAAAGTTATTAGTTAGTAAGATAAAGTGATGAGTGGCAAGGAGTGATGGATCGTTGTAACAAATCAACATTAGCAGGAAGAATTCGAGGAGGATAAAGATCTATGTCATGAGTCATTCAATTAGAAGCTTAATCAATGAAACTAAATTTTTATTTATTGGAAGCATTTGGTAGAGTCCAAAAGGATTGATTAGTGGATCATTACTAAGATGGGATCAAGTTCTATTTTAAGAAACAATTGTATAATTATAGGAGTCGGCTACAGGGATTTAGGAGGTAGTTGGAGAGTTAGAGTTTTGGTGTTTTTTCTTCATATTGTAAGCCTATAGGTAGGTCCAAGAGGTTAGCCTAAGAATCATAGATTGGTTGGTTAACCACACAAGTTAGAATTAAAAGTGGAATAGTCAATCAGAGTGATATCACCAAAATGGAAAGGTTTTCTGAGTAGTTATGAGTGGAGATGTATATATATGTGCGTTATTGAACAGAGTAATTATGTTTGATTCTTGGTGTGTGCATAAGAGTTATTCTTTATATATCTACCGGTTTGTGAATGTTAACACATGCATGTGATCAAAAGATGCAATCCTCTGTTGGGGAGAGTTATCTCTATTCCTTTTGGACCTGTAACATATGACTATTTAATCCAATGTAAAAATAAATATAAATGTTTATGTGTGTGGAATCGTTGCTCCAAGAATGCAATCTTGATACATATTGTTTATAGACCACTACAGTATGCAATTGAGTTCATAGTGAAGAGGGAGAGATTCTTAGATTTTATTGAATAAGGAAGAATTCGGACAAGCAGAGTTGACTTCCCAGATTGAGACATATGTACTTTGTTCCTATGAATACTATGTAAAATGAAGAATGTGTTGAGTGTTGTAACTTGTGATTGTTGTGACCAATTGTTATAAAAGAGTAATGTATACTGATCGATACCCTAGAGTCAGACCGTAATGTTGCTACAGTTTTTTAAGGGAGCACGAGTTGAATTTAACATATATTTGGAAGATGAAAGCCTTGTATACATAAAAAAAGAAAAATGTCCAGTCGTGAAATGCCCAACCCGTGGAAGAATGCATATATAAGTGAACATATCAACGCTGTGGACATCCACAAATGTGCCCAACCTTTAGATGGTATTTGCGAATGAATTCAGAGGTAAATGGTATTTGTTGCTCGTGAGTACTCCACGAGATCTCCACATAGTCTCCCGTCAAAATTTTTCAAACAGAAAACAGACCTTGGTAAGATTTCAACCCCAAGGGTGCTCGGATCCAACAATATGTTAAAATAAATCATATATGATTTATAAAACAATATATGAAAAACTCAATCACTTTTTTTTGTTTTTTGCCGTGTATTCTACCCGTTGCAGAGAGTGCATTGGCATTGGTGATTAGCATTGGTTTTGACTTTCAACAACTCAAAACCTGACCTAAAGCAGTGAACCAATCTAGAACAGAATCCTTGCAATCAACTCTGAAAACAAAGAACCCTTCATTATTATTGTGCCAAAAAGACATACCAATTTGCTAAGAACAATAAAATGCATGCCATGAAGCTTGTGTATTTCTTACATAAACGTCATAAACGACTTTGATATCCATATTATATGGACATCTCTCTTTGATATATCTCTCCATGTCTGCTACATCTTAAAACGACTGGAACCAAATATATATTGAATTTTATCTAGCATAACCAAGTGCATCGCGGGACCTACTTTATATGTAGTTAATTTTCTACTTTAAGGAGATATTCCAGCATGTTTGAATGCACTAACAGGGAGTATGAAAGCCTATTTGAAGGTCTGATCCAAAAATGAGTAAGGAGGCAACATTCAAGTTGAAAAAGTCATAGGGTGAGAAGTGCTCATTAAAGCAGAGGGAATTCCAAATATTCAAGGAAATTGGGATGCTTATCTAGGGTTCCCATATATATATAGAGGATTAAGGAGGGCAGATAGCATAATATAAAGTCATGGATGAATTAATACTCTTCCTCTTAAACTCAGTCAGTTGGCTATGGATCTGTATCTGGATTTGGGACTAGATCTGAATAAATATAAGAATGGGATTTAGGAAAGGAGTGTACCGAAGCTTGGAAAATAACCCCAACTCCAATCGGTGATTACTTGCTTACTCACTTGCTTGGAAACATCCACAAAAATCCAGTTATTGCTTGCTTTCTTACCATCAGTCTCGCTTGGAGGTACTAGGTTCGCTCGAATCTTGCCTACCTCTTCAATATGGATGGTTACGAAAGCCCCGGCTAATGCCATACCAGCTAGCGACCAAGGGAATAGATGGATTGGACACCTCCATCCCTACTTATGAAATGATGGGTGTTGTTTTTGGCGAATCAACTTGGTAGGGTTCCCATGTATATAGAGGATTAAGGAGGGTGGATAACAAAATATAACCTCATGGATGAATTAATACTCTGAAGAAGAAAAAAAAGAACCATCTGATGAACTATGAATTACCGTATTTAGACTGCCTTCCTTTGTTCGACTGCCTTCCTTTATACTACCTTCTATTCTTTACTTAACTGTTGTTTCCATTGCTACTATTTCCGATTAACCTACTACAGCAGGACATAAGCATATAACCTTTCCCCTTTATTTTCATCCTGCCCTGGAAAGGAAGAATCTCTAACGCTTTACCCTATGTTATCAGGACTTATGCTTCAAACCTTGCACCTTAATGGAGGATGCCCACTACACACAACAGTAGTGTACGGGGTCTGAGGACCTTGATTTAAAAAAATCCAACTGAGTTTGGGTCCAAGAAAATGGTTGCAGGAAAAATCATTCACATAAAACCATGTTTCAAGAATTGCAAAGAAAAATCATGGCCATAAAACCTCATAGTGAAATCAGGGCTACAAACCCTTACAAAATAATTCCCATACAACCTTGACGCCAACAAGTCCAATTAAATTTGGTGAGGACACATTGGGAAGCATCGAGGAGAGCGAAAGAAAAAAGTTTGGATGTTATAGATTTTCGGGTGTAAAAGGGAAAATCGTTCTCTTTTTTGGGAAATAAAAAACTTTCCAAAACATTACAAAGGAGAAAAATAATTTTTTTGAACATTGGTAAGAGAAGCATTAAAATATACACATCCATCAAGGTCAAACAAATAAAAATGTAATTTTTAATAGTTTACAATAATTTCCCATATTATAGTGTATTATTAATGTCATATTTTGCATTCAAAATGTAGTAGTGCCATGTCTTTAATGTCGAAAAACAAGTATACAAGATCAACTCTCTCAATAATACGTTTATAAAATTGACAACTTGTAAGCATGGGTCTCTAAGATTACAGAGATAGTCTTATCAGAAATGGTATAAGGGACAGAGGTGAACATTGTACAAGGCCACCTTTTTAAGACAATTATTACTATATGTTGCATAGATTGTCAAAAATAGAACTAAACAAGTTCAATGGCTCCAATCCAACCAGATGGATTACCCAAATGGAACATTATTTTCTCCTCCAAGGTATTAATGATAAGTAGTTGAAACTCAAAGTGGATATGTTATACTTGGATCGAGAGAATTGGCATGGTGGAAATGGCATAAGAAGAATTACAAGGCATACGTTTCCCAGAGCCAATTTGTGAATGCCATCTCATTAAATGTTGGATGGAAAGTATTTGTAGAGGAAATATAATATAATATTAATGGATCTGTATATGTGGAGGAAATGTAATATTATATTGATGAATCGTTTTCCTTTACCTTCCATGAAACATGGGAATGGTTGTTGAACTTAAGCATACATGGAGATTATATAATCATGGATCATATATTAGATATGCTTGTTGACAGCGCATCCCATATTTGGAGGTGCAATGTTTCCTTTTCCATGGTTTGAGGAGAACATGTGAAAGTAATTTGTAGAAGTTTTTATAAAGTATTGAATAAAATTTATGTGGATATCAATTAGAGGGATTTTCAGCGCTTTTGTTGACATTTATTAATGGTTAAGTAACCTTGGAAGGGGATTTTGGATGCATCCATCTGGTCTGTGTCTGTTTTTTTAGTATTGTACAAACCATTCTTTCACCTCTATGATCATTGTTGTGATTAGGAAATCAAATGAATTCAAGATTTAGTGAAATACTAGAATAAGGACATTATGGGCCTCTAAAAAGGATCAAAAGGTCGTCAATATGTATATCCAAGATTTTATATTTATAAAAGGTGGCAATTTTTAAAGGTGAAGGGAAATATATCTTAAAATGGGTGGAGTGTGTTAATGCCCTTTATTTGTTTAGTAAAGTTTTGGTGGTTGAATGGAGAGTAGAGAGGTCCTTTATGACGTAGTGTGGAGGATATATTGTAATGTACGATTACAGTGCCTTCTTATTCAAAGAGGGGAAGACAATAAATAATGTAAAGTGTGTGTCCGTGGAATTGAATATGTGACCTATGAAGGGAGAAGGAAATAAAAAATGTAAATATATAATCAATGGATTTCAACCTGTGGCCTATGGAAGGAAAATCAAAATCAAAATCATCAAATGTGTGTTAATTGATTTGGACCTATGACCTCTCAACAAAAGTGGCCAAACCTAAAAAAATAACAAAATGGATATTCCATGGGAACTGAACCTCTAACATCTCAATCGTGAAAATAGAAAAGAGGATGCACAAATGTTTATGGGGTTGAACATGTGGGATCTTAGTGAAGGATGCAAAACTCAAAAAAATGTGTTTAATGATAACAATAAAAATGTAATAACATATGTCTAATATATGGATCTAATTCATGCACATGTATTTTTCTATGAAGGTATTTTGGATCCAAAATCGAATATTTGTCATTCATTATGATCCAAGATTAAGACATGTTTTCGAAGATGCTTCAATCAATACTGAGAAAACCAATGATGACCAACCAAAGATAGTTGAGGGAGAACAAATTGGCATCCATGATGATGTTCAAGTTGAAGAAGATATAGTATAAGAATGTGAAGATTATAATGATGACAATATTACTTTAGCAATATGGAGAAGCAGGGTCATAGGTGCATCTTTAGAAGATGCTATCATGGAGAAAGTTGATATTATGGAGGAAGATAATATGGATGATATCGAAAGTAATGATGAAAATAGACCTGGTGACATTCATGTAACTGATCTAGAAACAAATTTTATTGATACAGAATGTGATGAAAGTGAAGATGAGGATGATTACAATACCACTTTAGAAGGATGGTTTAGTAAGAATAATATTAGGTACTTGCAAGAACATATGAACATTGACAAGGAAAAATTGGAAGACCTAGATGCATATTATAATGTGAATGAAGACTTCTAAATTTACAGTCGGATATGTAAATCATATTTAAATAATAATGGTTTTTATGTCCCATTTTAAAATGCTTCATTATTATTTGGCTACAATAATCATTCAATTACTATGTTTAGAACTCATAATCTAAATTAATGTGTTGATTCTTTTCTCTATACTCGTTACCTAGTGTAATGCCCTTAAAATGTTTATAATTTAATATGACTTGGTAGCCAAAAATAACAAGAATTAGTTGGATAATAGTTATTGTGGTTAGTTTCATCTATTGGTTGATAATGGTTAGAAGTGATATGAAGTTATTCATTGAGAATTAAAAAATGTTATATATGTATATTGTAGAAGTTGTCATATGCATGTACATACCGATATAACTTGTGCAGTTGAAGGAATTGGTTAATGCAAATGTATGTAAACTACACTATAGAAAAAACCTTTGATTAGTTTATGTATAAGCTCACCTTTCAAACAAATATGATTCACTTAAACATATATATAATCCATGTAGTATTCATATAGATGTTCAAATGGGATTTCAATTAGATTATGTGATTCAAAACTACCCTCCAAATCAAAATACTTTTGATTAACTATAATAGGAAATGAAAAGTAAGATGCCAAATTGAGGAAACGTCATATTTTGATTTTGTTGTCACCTTTGTTCATCAAATCATCTTGTTTCCACTTCAGCAAGATCTTTATATAATGTGCCTATTTTTTCACCTAGACATGAATCTAGCATAAGTAGAATTTAAATGTAATTTATTTTGGATGTTATAGTGGACGCAATTTGTGTCCATTTTAGCATCATGATGATATTAACCACCTAGTTTTGCACCTATATAGACTAGCATAAGGAGAACATAAATGTAATTGATTTGGGGTGCTAAAGTGGAAACAATAAATCTAATTGATTTGATGACAATGACATTCACAATTATGTGATTACATGATAATGATGATGACAATGCTATTGTTGATTATGACAATGACAATGACAATGATGATGATGATGATGATGAGATGAATGATGATGAAAATGAGGGCAATGACGATGAAGTTGACAATGATGTGATTATATGGTGGTGGTGATGATGATGATAGTAATGATGACAATGACAATTATGATGACAATGAGAATGACATGAGAAATGATGATGATGATGATGATCCTTATAAGAAAGTGTTGGTAGAGGTAAATAAACCCGGTTTCACTACAAGCTCCAAGATTAAAATGTGTTGAATCATAGTTATAAGTTATGCATGCTTAAAATTGTAACTGTATCCCACTTGTTATGCATGCTTTAAATGGTAAACATATCCCATATGCTTTAAATGATGACGATGATGAACTAGATGACAATGACAGTGATGATGTTTTTTATGATGAAGATGATGGAAATGATGATGATGATCTTCATCATCATCATCTTTGTCATTGTCACTATGATTATCACAATATTCATCATCATCAGCATAATCAACATTCGTGTCATCATCATCACTATTGTCCTTGACATCATCATCATCACCATTGTCCTTGACATCATCATCATCATGATTATTGGCATTTTCATCAGCTATTCATCATTATCTTTGGAATAAGAAATAACATCTACCCAAAATATGTGATTAGTGGAAAAGGGTCATGGAAGACACATACAATTTATGCATGACAAATAACAACTTGCTTTTTAAGATGATAAACATCATCATTCTCATTGTATATCATCACCATCATCATGATTCATTTTATTTCCAATGTTGTCATTTTCATTATCATCATCATCATAACCATCCTCAATATCATAAACATTATCCTCTTTGTTATGTTCAACATTTGGGTGTAAAACTGGATGCAAAAAAGGATGCAAACATGGATGCAACAAAAGTAGGCGCAAAAGTGGTTGCATAATGGGGTGCACCAAAAATGGATGCAAAAGGTGATGCAAAAGTGGATGCAAACGTGGAAGCAAGACATGATGAAAAAAGTGGCGCAAAATTGGATACAACCATGGATGTAAAATTGGATACAAAATTGGATGTGAAAGTGGATGCAAAAGTAGTTGTAACACCCAACGCAAAACCCGATGCAAAAGTGGATGCATAAAGGGATGCAATAACTGATGTAAAAGTGGATACAAAAAAAGATGCAAAATTGGATGCAAAAGTTGAAGCAAAAGTGGGGGTAAAAGTAGGTGCAAAAATGGGTGTGAATTGGGACACAACAAAAGTGGATGCAATAGTAGATGCAAAAAAGACGTAAACATGGATGGAAAATGAGATGCAAAAAGAGATGAAAATGTGGGTGCAAAATCGGACGAAAAAATGGATGCAAAATTGGCTGAAACAAAACGAGATGCAAAACTAGACTCAAAACATGATGTAAAATTTGATGCAAAACTTGGCGCAGGAAGGGATGCAAAAAAAGAAGCAGAAGTGGATGTAAAAAAGGATCCAAAAATGGATGAAAACAAGGGCTTAAAAGTTGAGGCAAACATGGACGTAAAAGGGGGTGCAGCAAGAGTATATGTAAAAACTAGGCACAAAATTAGGTGCAAAACTAGGCTCAAAACCTATCGCAAAACCTGATGCAAAAACTACCGCATAACTAGGTGCAAAGCTCGGTGCAAATTATGTCACAATTTGTGCTCGATTTAGAAAAAGGATGCAAAAAACGCCTAAAATAGCACCAACCCGTGAAATTGCACCATTTTGTCCAAAAAATGAAGAAAAATACACTGAAAGATGGTCTAGATGCAAAAAGAGACGCTAAATCAAGTTTTTGTTGTAGTGTATGCCTGAAGTCGCTCACCATGTAGTACACTCATGTCATAGTTTTTATTTTTTGTTTAACATCGTTCTTGTCATGAGTCTCAAAATTTATTTCCTTGGTTGTTCCAGATGGATCCTACCTCACCTATCTACGTTGGTTTCGCTGACGGAGCAAGTAGATGGTATCCTACTATCGCCTCGGCTATGTGGTTCATTTATTCCTCATCACATGAGTTGATCCATATCGACAGAATGTGTGTTGGTGTTGCTACCAACAACCAGGATGAGTATGACCATGTTGTTGGTCTCCTGGCTGCTGCCCTCCACTTAGGTATTTGTCACCTTGATGTCTTCCTAGACTCCCAGCTTCTTGTCTCCCAGTTGAATAACTGCTACCAAGTACGTTATCCTTGTCTCTTTAGAAAGTTCCTGGGCACTAGACATTTTGTTAGACATTCTTAATCCATTTCATTCATGCATGTTCCCCAAAGTCTCAATAGCTAGTAGACCAAATGGATAATGACGTTATAGAGTGGCACATCAATCATCACATATAGGAAACAAACTACATCATGCATACATATGTCATATACATCACATATGCATCATCATAAAAAGACTCATAAAAAAGCATTAAAAATGCATCCATGTGCATACATATATCATGCCATAGTGTTTAGTACAAAATGAGAAGCTCCACAATATTTCTTGGTTGATCATACATATCATACAAAAAATCCCCATGCACCACTCCATCAGAGGAAAAATCACTAGCTTCTATTCGGAGTCATCCTCTTCGGATATTGTGTCCTCCTTAGTGTCCTCCTCCTCCTCCATAGGCACATCACCCTGTGTCGCTGCCTTGACATACTCAACAACGACTGTGATCCTCTTCATAAGGGGGATCCACTCTGGAGGATCCCTATAACACATAGGGATCAAAGTGTCATCAATATACTACCACCCGTCGTCGGTGACCCCTTCTAGTAAGCGCTCCACATTGAGTCATAGTGAGTCTAATGCACTCCAGCACCTCTAGTTCCCGTGAGAAGGTGGATCCAAACAATCCACTCTTCCCCTACACCTCTGATACCCTGCTAGAGGGTGCCGCCCGATGTCTGCACATGCACACAATATGTCATCAGTATCCATCACACACATAAAATGGATACCACTAAGCTAACAAAACTATATATGAATGCAACCACAAAACAAATCATGTATACATACCGCTAGGTCTCCAGGCTTGGCTAGGTGTTCAAGGCATCTCAGGGTCTCCCCGGTAATCCATCCCAGCATACAGATAGTCCTCTATAAAGACTGGAAACTGCCGCCACTGTGCGAAAATATCTTGGGTGAAAAAACGGCCCACCAATCCACCTCCCTCCCTGATCATCATCTCACTCCACCTCCTCATGTGAGGCTCGTGAGGTCCCCCCTCACACACTTCTATATGCGGTCGTAGTGTAGGAAATCTCTCAAAGAAGAATGAGCACAAGAATGAGGGGAAACAAAAATCCCCTCTCGCAGAACTAGATTGCTTCAACCCACGTCGAACCTGAGTCAAGAACATCTGGGCCCACCTAAAATAGGTGCCTCTCACCACACGCTACACTATCTGGAGCTGACTGCCTGAGATATTCTGTTGTCCCGACGATCCCAGAATATGAAACACTATCGTTGTTACAACTCGAGTTTGAAGACTCTCAATGTCGGACACCAATATGTACGACGAGTGCACCGATGCTGAGGCATAGCAATGCCTATCACATAAGTCATCCAGTGACACCCCATATGTGAGCTTCGGCGTAGTGTCGCACATCACTCCCAGCATTGGAATTCTAGTAAGAAAGTACACATCAAGGAGCGTGATCTCTATCCGCTCCCCCTGGATGATAAAGCACTCCGCTTCCCGGTCCCAAGAGCTCACAAGCTTGTCCAACAATGATCCTAAGTGTAATGAGGTGATCCATGGTTGAATGATTCCTTCTAAAACCTGCTTGTCCTTTAGCCTTCTTACCTACTTGGAGATGTTGTAATGTTCATACCTAAAGAAACAATAAAAAATAAAAAACATTAACTATGAGCCAAAAAAAATGTGGGTGAGAAAAACAACACAATATGGGGGAGATGTGGTAATGTTCCTACTTAACAAAATAATAAAAAATATAAAATTGAATTATCCACAAACAAAAATGTTGGTAGTGCACATGGTTTTAAAACCATGTGCAAAGGCTCCTAAACAACCCATGGTTTTATTGTACATGGTTTAGGAGGGCCTTGCAAATGGTTTTAAAACCATGTGAAAGGCCTCCTAAACAATTCATGGTTTTATTGTACATGGTTTAGGAGGTCGTTGCAAATGGTTTTAAGACCATGTGCAAGGCCTCCTAAACAACCCATGGTGTTAGGAGGGCATTGCACATGGTTTTAAAACCATGTATGGGGGAGTTGTTGTAATGTTCTTTCATAACAAAATAAAAACTAATATAAAATATCATGTCGGCCATAAATAGTATTAAATATTGATAATAAAAATATTATATGTCGACCTTAAATAAAAAGATGTATCATACTTAAGAAGAGATTTGCACCTCCAAAGATTTGATCCCTCTAGACCCTTAGAGAGCCTAGGATTTGTATCTATGCTGGTAGCTCTATAACAATAGAGAATTTAAATAGATTTTAAATTGAATGTATAAATTAATAGAGTAAAAAAGAAACAGAATAAACAACTCAACTTTAATAACTAACACATTTGCATCCACTCGCAAATGAAATGCTGATAGAGATAAGAAAGAGAGAATAAACAAACATAATAAGCATTTTCATCTACAAGTGGATGGAGATGTGTTAGTTATTTGTGAGTTTTATTAAACTCGTTAACTATTCATTTAACCCATGAATTGCTAAACTATCAACCATTGTGGAATGAATGCAGACATGGCTGAAACATAACGTTACATGAGAGATGACCGTGGAGGTATTGGGAACATTATCTCAGCGATGATGGAAATTGAAACGACCACATTTTAACAATTCCCCTCGTGGTAAGAGACAAACAACCACAAGATTTGAACCAGTAAATGGTGGATTAGTAATTGAAATTATGGATTATCAAATGATGTTTTAGTCTCATAGTAAATATCCACCATAGATCAGTGTGTTGGGCTAATCTTTTTCAAAGTATATGCCAAATCTGCGATAACAAAGAGGCGCAATTTTAGTTGAAGTCTCCTATCGATGAAATATTTATATAACAAAGTCTGGCATGAATGTGAATTAAATTTATTTAACCATTTAATGCATATAGTGAACTAGGAAAACTTGCTTTTACACATTTTCTCCAAAGCTATGGCACGAAAAAGTTCACGGAGATTATTAAAAGGGACAGGTCGTTGGAACGAAGGGATTATGAGGAAATATATAACTCCAAAATCTCTGTGAGAATGGGTGCGACAATTAACTAATTCAACCAATAACTCTTCTATTCAGTTGTTGGAGAAGATCACTTAGACGGTTGCAACGTAAGGTTGGGGGAGGATCCATGGATAGGGGATGGAAATGCACATATTCGTCCATTCAAAATGGTGACGAAGTTATGATTCAAAGGCTTATTTAATTAAATCAAATTGTAGATGAATCCTTCTCTTCTTTGATGAGATAGGGTTGGTGTAGTGCATAGTATGTTGGTTCTAGGGATGAAGATGAAAGGCATTAGAAGGCATTAGCAAATCATTTGCATATGAATAATGCTTGTTTGCAGCCTGTTAAGGACTCTTTTGGTTTGGGTTGGAGATCCCCATGGTTTTTATACTCCAAAAGCAGGTTATGATAGAATAATTGCTACATCTCATGTGGAAGATCAAGTTTGGTGGTGGAAAGTAGTGCCGAAATTTAAATGCCTTTTAAAAGAAAATTTTATCCTCAGCAACAAATCTTTGACTTGGGACAACGTACAACAAAGAAATCAATATGGTCGAGGTAGATTTTATCCATGCAAAAAGGAAGAATAAACAAACTTTCATCTTTTTGTGGATTGTACATTCATTACACAATCCTCGAAGGAGGTGGAAGCCATAATAAAGAAGATGTGTCCTTGGAGAAGTGAATGAGTGAATTATCTTTAAAAAGTTGGGTTGTCATTACCAAACATAAAATTATGATGGCTCTTATGCTCATCATCATGATGTGGCAAATTTGGAATGAGGAATATCAGTTTATTTGAAGATATTTATACTACCTTATTTATACTACCCCATTTAAGTATGCGAGTTGCAATATAGCCATTCTAAAATGCTTTATGCAAACGAACCAACCTATTAAGTTGAAATAGGTTAAAGAAAAAGTTATTGACAATAATTCTCCTTGGTCTTTTTTTGATGAAGCAATGCTAAGTGACAGAAGCAAAAGTGGGGTTGTTGGAATTATATTTCTGTCAAAGAAGAAATCAATAAGTCTCAAGGCAGGGATATGAACACAATCAACTAACTTTGTTGAAATGGTGCACTAAATTTTCTCCTAAATTTAGATATGGAAAATATTGTTAATAAATTACAAATATTTAGGGATGAAAAGGTCATCATTGACTGGATAGGTGAAAAAAAAATGTCATAGCATTTGTTTGAATCCAATACTAGAGGAGATAAAAAGGATCAAATTTCTTATGGATGATATATTAATTAAACATGTCTATAGAAAAACCAAACAGGAGGATGAATCACTATCCAAATTGGGTCTGTACATGGATCAAGGAGTATGACATATCTCAAAAAATTAAGAAGGCTAGTTAACGGAATTTTATCATGAACCTTTTTTAATGAAAACATATCTATTTTGATGTTTACAGTTATAGCTGGTGTTAGATTTTAACATGAATCGCTCCAAATCCAAGCATAGAATATGTTAAGAAGAAAGCACAAAACAAGCTTGGGAAATCTACCTTATTTAAGGTTTGATATAAAATGGAGAATAAATTTTTTTCTCTTTTGTGTTATCAAAGATGATAGGTTTATCATATTAATTATGACTAAGTAAGTAATGATTTGAAAAAAAAGTTGGAAATTTTGGAACCAGTCTTTCCATATGTCCAAATGAACTGCATATTAGAAGGATATATCTTCTCTTTTCGTGATAGTTTTTGCTAGGATATGTGATATTGTGATCATTTTAGAGAACTAATTGAGAAATCATCTAGCCTGTTGATTTTTTGTAAAAAAACTTATAGATATTTCCAAGGGAAACTAAATATGCAAACTTCGGTTGAGCTCAATAAAATGTTATGAATTTTTTCCCGTTAATATATATAGAGAGAGAAAGAGTCTTGCAACAATGTGAATTAAACTCACTTAACAACATAATTCATACACGAAAGAGGCATGCTTCAATTCATGTTTTAAAGTACAAAGAAAGTTTTATTTAATTGGTTATGTGAATCAAATCCTATTTATGCCGTAAGGCGTTTAACAAGTGGGAGTCGACTGCCCCAATTAATGCATTTTTTTTTTCATCCGTAGATTTTTTTCGTCCGACGATTGGGAAAATCGTCATTGTTGATGTCTAGTCTACTGCTGCTGCTTACGGTCAAGCGATGCAATCTGCCATTACTGCTGCTTACGGTCAAGCGGTGCAGTCCGCCATTACTGCTGCTACTTACGATCTTTACTCATCTCTCAGCTTGAATCCACAATTCCTCTTATCGACATGAAGAATCTCATCGACTTGCATCCAGAAGATGACCAGAGGCAATAGGAGATGGAGAGGCTTTCCAACGCCTGCAAAGAATGGGGTTTCTTCCAGGTGGGTAACTGTCAATTACTATCTTTGCAATAATATCTCACTTCTGTGTGCTTGAGCTTTAGAGTTGTATTGAGTTCTTGCAATTTCTCAGATTGTGAACCATGGGATTCCTCATTCGTTAATGGATGGGATAAAGGGCGTAGCTAAGGAATTCTTTAACCTTCCATTACAAGAAAAATATAAATATGCTCCGCAAGCAGGAGACGTTCAGGGCTATGATAAGACCTTCGTGGTGGCTGAGGATCAAACGTTGGACTGGGGTGATTTGCTTGCTTTGGCACTCATGCCCAACACTCTTAAAAATCTTGACCTCTGGCTGACCGTTCCCACAAATTTCAGGTAATTATAAAAGGATTATTGTAAAATCGATGAAAATATTGTCGATAACCATGCATGATGGACTTTATTTAATTGATATATTGCAGGGATACTGTGGAGAGGTATGCAATTGAGGTGGAAAGAGTCGCTCAAGAGGTGCTGAGACTGATTGCTGAGAACTTGCATCTCGAGGCCGATTATTTCAAGGAGAAGTTTGGTTCGGAGCCCATGAACTTGATGCGCATGAATTTGTACCCGCGGTGCCCTAGACCTGATCTTGTTCTGGGATTGAGTCCTCACTCAGATGGAGGGGGAATTACATTGCTCCTTCAGGATGACCAAACAAAGGTTTGCATGTCCACAAGAACAATCAATAGATTCCTGTGGAGCCCATTCCACACGCGCTTGTTGTAAACATTGGGGACTTGGTATAGGTGATCATCCCACCTGCTTAAAGTTAAAACACAATTTCATTTAAGCAGAAATTGATTGTGTTTATATGTGCTTGTTGGAGTATCTGTACATCCACCGCATCTCTAAAAATTTCTGATAATAAGGCATTGTGCTGAAACCAAATGTTTATCTGCAGATTTTGGTGTATTAGCAAACCTTACAATGCTAACATTTATCATTGTACAGGTGATTACAAATGGGAGATACAAGAGTGCAGAGCATCGCGCAATAACAAACCAAGAAAGAGCCATACTTTCTGTTGCCCTGTTTTACAATCTGGGTATAAATGCACAGGTTGCTCCGTCATCAAAGATAGTCGAGGAAGACCAATAGCTCATGTATAGGAAATTCATACACGAAGAATACATTCGCTACTATCTCTCTAGACACCTCAAAGGGAAACATCCCCTTTCCGACTTTGCTAAACTTGACAGTGACAATAATTAAGAAGATCTCAGTTCAGTTTAGTTCAGCTGTTATTCTTCTAATCAAATTGGACTTTACTGGCCAAGAATGTCAGAGGCTATATGGTTGTGTTTTATGTTAAATACTATTTTATTTTAACAACGGCGGAGTAGATTTTTCACCAAACAGACATATTTATTTTTTGATTACGAGGTTTACTATGATCAAACATACATATTCATTTTTTTTATTACGAGGTATACTATGATCAAACATATGTTTCTGTGGAGAACATGTGTTTTGATTCGCACTCGTCATAATAATGCAATGGACATTCTGGACTCTGTTTACTTTAAGAACAATATAAAGTTACCTAAATTACATTACAGGGCGAAAGCAGGTTACCTGGATAGTTACAATCATCTCTTTTTGTTAAAACAACGATTACAATGCCTAATGTGGGAATTCTTCACGTTTACTTAAGCTTATGGGTATGGAAAAGTTCTAAAGAATTTTGCACCTTCAGTCCATCGGGTCCCAGCGTTAGCTTCAACATATGCTTCCTCCCGTCTCTTCTGCACCTCCCTTTGTATTTTCAATAGCTAATCTCTAACCGCAAAGCTCCTGGTGCCCTTAATGGATGCCTATTGTACTTATCCTTTAGCAATCCTTCTGCTGCTGAGAATGAAAGCCAAAATCTGAATTTGAGATGCCCAATAGAGAATGAAGAGAAACACAGAGGGATGGATTGAATGAGTAATAGACTGGTTTCTTCCATGGATATACCCGCCTGGAGCTTCATCTCCAAATATACCAATGTTTACATACATACTTGGCAACTCTTTTCTTCTAAGTAGCTTGCGAGCAGACCCAGATGAGATGGTTTCATAGAAACCATAGCACTACCTGATCGCGAAGAAAGGGATACCACCTGAACAAAGCAAGTGATGGAGCCCAAGAATGCCCCATGTGGGCTACATGCAACAAAGTTTTAAAAGCTGCATTGGGGCTTGTCGCTTAGTGGCAGGCTCGAGAGTGGCATGTTGGTAGGTAATGGAACTTGGGCCCTCATCACATGGCACCTAGCCAGCCAAGGGTAATTGAGCGGGTCTGGAAAAGGTTAGTGAAATACGCCACACCAAGTGGTGTTTTGGTTGCTACTGTTGTCGGAATAAAGTAAGGCAAGTAGGCCATAGAAAGGGTAGTCAACCTTAAAGTGCCCATCGCAAGCCTATTAAATCCCATTAGCAGTCAAATCCAACAGGGCGGTCTTTTCTGGTGAAACCCTTTATGATCATTCTATTTTAGGTTTATTTATATATCTTTGGTCTAGAAAAACCCAGGAGGAGGTTCTCCTACGCATTCTTACTTATTACCCCACCCATTATAGCAAATTTAGATATTTTAGCAGCAGCACAGGTGTTTGTTAATAATGAGGCGTCTTAGCACCCTTCAAAGGTGCATAGTAAGTGGTAATGCATCATTCACATTTACCAATCAAGGTAGCAACCATTGTCCCGTACATGGAACCCCGTGGGGTAACATATATTTTGGTAAGTGTCGGTTCATAAACTGACAAGAATGCATTCTCCATTGGTTCACAGAAGGAATTACAGAAAACATAGAGAGGCAATTCAAAACGTTCACATGCTGCATGAAACCATTAAAAGAAGCCCTGTTCACCCCACAGGACATAGAAGCGATTCAAAGAAGCCATTCACCGCACAAGCAGTGCATAGAAGCAATTCAAAAATAAACCAATAACTAGCTGCACTCGATTCGCCAGGATCTCGTTTGCTTTCCTGGGATGACCAGATCAAGGAGTTAGGGTCCCCCCCGTACATTGTTTTTACTGGGGTTTGTTCACCAGATAAGTTTACTGAATAATGATTGCCTAAAGGTTGCTCTATCGGGATGGGAGTTATTGCAACTATTGGGACGTGAGCTTTTACTTCTCTCTCGGGTCTCATTTGAACGGATATGGCATGAAAAGAATTGAACTTCAATATCCTTCACGTAGACTGAACTGAACATAAGTCTATATCTCATTAAGCAGAAAGTGGTCCTTATTATGGCAATTCGAGTTAAAGTATAGAGTCTTTGTAGAGAGCTATAGGTCACTTTTGATTACTTAATTTACTGTTTTACAAGGAGCGAGGTACGAGCAAGTGCTCTCCTTTTGCTTGTATGGTACTAAAAAAGAATAGGGTGGCATGTAAATATAGTTGGTTAAAGGTTTATTAATAATAATCTCTCTCATAAACTCCTAAAGGTGAAGTGAGGTGCTTATTAATATAACACAAAAGGTGAGGTTATAAATAATAGATATAAAAAGGTTTCAATAATATTCCCGTACTATATAAAATTAAAGAGGGGTATCAATAATATAATACACTTGTGTCATTCGTGTCAGAACTGTAATTCGATGTCCAAAAGTCGGGGTATGAATCGACCTGGTTTCCACACATTCGTTTATCAATAATCCCAGTAGCCTGGCCAACCATTGACCCACAAAAATGAATAGGGGTATGGTTCCATCCCACTCCCAAATGGTTCCTTCGAAGCGACACTACGTGCCTCGTCTCGTCCAAATGGCTTTCCCCCGGTACAACTACTCCCTTACCATTGTGGGCATCAACATATATATAATGCATATGTCTATCTGGTTGTATTGCTTGTTTGTGTGGTATGGCTCTATTAGGTAGAGCAGTTATATTACTAAGCTATTTTCCTAGAAAACTCATTATTGGGTCATTTGAGCGCGCTGGAAACTACTATAGTTTTGATATCCTTTTCGATACTTAAAATGAAGTTACGTTATCTTGACGGAAGAATGGCATTTGAGGACGTTTACAACTATTGAGTGTTGTTTGACCACATTTAACACCAATGGCTAGGGAGGGGGATTGAAAAGCTACGATTGCCATGCATGATAGCTAGGAAAAGAAACCCAGGCTAGGCAGGAGAAGAAATGACACCAACTGGTCCGATAAATTCATGGGCGGGCGAAAGGGCAGCTTACTTACTCTCTTTCGAGTTGAATAACTCTGCTGCGGGCTGGTTTGGTACGGTCTGGTCAAGGTAGCAGGTACCGGTCCTATCAAGGAATGTAGGTCTTATCAGGTGAGGTGAGTTAAGTCGATAGTGGGGCAGTTTGTGATGAGTCCATGGGATATCCATAATAAACACAACCAGTTTAATTGAATCCACCATGTTTGTTTGGAACATATTTCCAAAACTTCACCCTCGTATCTCGAGCGAATGGTTCGTAACCTCACTACCTCCGGGCCTTATCATTTGGCTTTTTGCTATAGTCAAAACCTCTCCCTCCTACCTCGGGAAAAAGAAAAGGGATTTTATCTTAAATCAACCATGCCCTTTCAGATCAGACCGTTCACCTATGATTGCAAGCAAGGTGTTTTTAACCATTTGTAAAAACTATATAGATATAACTACTTCTGCACTACTATAATAGGGACTACTCTAGAGATCAAGGCAAGTTGAAAGCTGCTAATTTATCTACCCTACCTTGTGGAACTAAGATAAGGCTAAGAAGACTAACTCTAGTGAAACAGCGGGGTCTCCTTTATTTATTAAGGTAGGGCATACTCTGACAACCCTAAATTATCATATGTATCATATGGTGGTGAGAGCATTACCAACATTATCAATAAGAGTAATTGTCTCGGTCTCAATAGGTTCCGTTGTGTTGGGGTGGAACCAGACAATAGGTTAGGCCTAGGCCAGAAGTTTGCTTGGGACTACTATAAGGATAACCTTTTCTCATTTGCTTTTTTTCTATTAAAATAGAATCTTTTTGGGGGACGATAACTCTTCCCCCTCCTCTCATTGGGGTTATGCTATAGCATATCTATCAACATTTACCTTTTCATTTAAATAGGAGGTCCTTATACCCACCCATCCCATAGTTTTTATAGTTGTTAGATTTAGTAGATAGATATAATCACTATCAGGCTGGATAGAACCATTTCTTATGCACTTTGTGAAATAGAATCCCTTTCTCCACCCATTCCTAGTTTAGAAAAGTCCCCTATGAAGGGAAATATCTATTGAACCTTTCAAGCCAACGGGCCTAATAGAGGTAGGTTTAGTATTCCCGGATGTGAATTCTTTGTCAAGTGCAAGAGCTTTTAATCATCTTGATTTTGTTCACCCTTGATTGTGCCTCATTGATTGGCAAGTCAATATGGATGGTTACTTCTTTATAGGAAAGTTAGTATTTTGAATGACTTCTTTGAATCACAATAATGGAATGAACCACTTCGATGGCATTGCAACTTGCAAGGTAGATTTTTATTCAAAATTATGTAGCTTAAGAAGAGGACATAGAGGGTGACGCAATTACAATAATGGAATAAACCATTTTGATGCCATTGCAAGGTTGACTATTGTTATCAACAATAGTCTTTGTGATCTATAAATGTAAGGTTTATGGCTTTCCACGTAATCGAAATACCTTAACTTTTGATTATACAGTTTTTTTCCAATTTAAAACTATTTAATTTAAAACAATAAAATTTTAAATTTTTTTACGAACTTGACTAAACCATAAAAAAAATGGATTTCTCTATCTTAGTCCATGTTAGAGGTCAAACTTCATACTCAAATCCCATTAAACTTGTGAAAAACAACATTAAACTTGTGAAAAACAACATAATCGAGAAAAAACGATGAATGTAGTATTTCACCCTATGTGAAGAATATAATGTTTTAAATTATGGTATCAACCATAAGATTTTATTTACTAAAATTTGTGGTTCAACACTTCAAATTGTCTTTCTTGTTGTATATGCCCACATCTCCTTGCTTAGCTTACAACACGGCGTTCTTTTATCGCACCCCTAGGTACAATTGCTAGTTATAAATATAAATAATGTGGGGGCACCACGATGGGTGGAAGTTGACGGAATATTAAACAACATCATAGCATTATTAAAAAAACACATTACGCAATATATTTTTTCTCATATTTTTGTCTTTATAAACTAGAACAATCCATCACCTATCGGTTTGTGAATGTGGATATAGTTATTGGCAAGTTGAATTGAAGAAAACATTGAAATAGTAAAAAATGATCACAATGTCATCCATTAATGAAAATAGAGATGATCAAAATGGAATAGTGGTGACATATATGAACAAAGTGGAATGTTAGAATTTTAAAAGTTTTATGCAAAAAACAAAAGGATTTCTAAAATAATGACAAGCGCAATAACACAAATATTTATCCTAGGAAAACCTTGCAAGGGAGAAAACTCAACAAAACTTCCTCGATATAGAATTCACCGAGGTACAGTGTAAAGCCCAAAGAATAGGACTAGCTACTTTCTCTCTCTTAGTTGGACTACTTCTTCTATATCTAGCACACTTGCTTGAGTGTTGAGCGTGTGAAAATGAGGGAGGTTCCTCACTTATTTATACTCATCAATTGAGTGATCTAATTACATAGTTAGGTCGCCCTAGTTTTCTAATTAGGTCCAACTTAGCTACGAAGACTCAAAATAACATTTATAAAATACTTTTGTGTGTAGTATTGACCCGACTTACAATTGAGGTTTTACCTCAATACCTTTGCATGACCAAATACATCAAGGATATCTCCCAAAGGAGGAATAATAATAATATAATAAAAGTACAATAGAATATATTTTGAAGTTATGTTTCTTTAACACTCCCTTTTAACGAGGAAGGTATTCTACAACATCAACAACAACAATTGTACAACTCATTGGTGAATCTATATGTGATGTATGATGTTTTATAACAACAACAAAATCATATATATGGAACATAATAATCAGCAAGGAACATCATCATCACCATCAAGATGGAACCTCATCAACATCATCTAGAGCATCATCCTTGACATGCGACAAGTTCTTACTGGAAGATCATCATCATCAACATCGACATGTGGCTACTGGAACAATTGTTAGTCATTGAGAAAAAATATGAAGATAATTGAACTTCAAAAATTTAATCCATAATAGCAGTGCATATAGATATCATCAATATTCCAAAGACATAAATAAAACCATAGAACACAAGATATACCCTGGGAAAACCCTCCACTGATTCAAAGGATAAAAAGTCTTATATAATGATTGATAATTAGCAGAGAATGATTACAACACAATAGCAAATATCCTTCTTCAAGAGCACTAGAGAGTAGAGATCAAATGGAACATTGTGTTGATCTTTCCAAGTGCATAACACTTTAATAACAAGTCAAATTAGGTCATACAAGGAAGGTAGTGAATATTGCATGCTCCAGTAAGTAGTTAACACTAAGAACATTGCTTCATCTTCAACCATGCGCCCTCACTGACTTGGTTCCAAGTTGGAACTCCATAAATATCTTCCACAAGGAAGATATGCGCCCTCCATTAATTCATTGAGTTTAACCATCTCTAACTAAGTTATTAGTTGAATGAACTGAAATAAAGTGAATGGAACTGCATGTAACTAAATGGAATTGCATGCAACTAAATGGAACTGAACAAAACTGAATGTAACTGAACATAACTGGATGTAACTGAACAAAACTCGATGTAACTGAAAAAAATTGAATGTAACTAAACAAAACTGGATGTAACTGAATAGAACTGAATGTAAATAGTGTTTCTCCATCGGTGTCATCTTCAACAACAACTTGCATAAACAAGGAGTTGATTCCTTAATTAGTTGAACTTGTTTTATCACAATTAAGACTCAAGCGATGTCTTATTAATTCGAGTTCACTTGGAGGCATGCATGTGAAATTCAAATTATCTCTCTATCTCTATGCTCAAATCAGTTTTCTCTGCATGGGCCATATGTGTTTTTGTTAATTCTATATCATACCATACTCATAAGAATTGTTCTAAACTCATGATCATATGTATTACCCCAGGTCATATATTCACATGCTAAAGTAAATCATCCTAGGGGTATCTAATCCATACAGGGGACTTGTAGCACCTGTTCACCATGACTAACCATACATCACGTAATATATCCTTGAGACTTAATACAACATAAGTCATGTGAAATTTATACACCATAAGTTCCGAACTTGATACAACACAAGTCTTAGACCTTGACATAAGGTCATGATCTAAACCATAAGATCCTAGTACAAGCATATCTCCCGAATATGACAATTTCATGTGAACTTAGTACAATATAAGTTACAGACTTGATACAACACAAGTCTTAGACCTTAATACAACATAAGGTCAATGAGAATATATGAACCTAATTAGAACATATATTCTAGAATTTATTACAATACAAGTCTTAGACCTTAATACAACATAAGGTCATGGGGAATAACTCCTGAAGATGTACTCTCAACACTCCCTCTCAATGAGGAATACATTCTCCGCCATACCAAGCTTATCTCGAAAATGTCTAAACTTCATCACAGATAGATGCTTATCACAAATTTGCAATCTGCTCATCAGTACCTATGTACTGGAACTCATTTTACATGACCATGACTTCAATGAAGTAAAACTTCAACTCAATGTGTTTTTATCATGATACACATATAGGATTTTTGAGAAAGCTTGACTATTAGCAACTAATGACTATAAGCTCAAGTCTTTCACCCTAGTAGGTAGCTTCCCAATCTACACTACTCCTCAGTATGTAGTACTATCTGCAAAACACATTTTCCTTATGTATTACTCTTAGACATACATCTTGCTTCTGTGGTACTAGCCACAATACACTTAGATTTTGTAGTACTAGCCGCAAATTACATCACTTATCTCAAGATAAAATAATAGTTGGATAACACAATCAATAATATTTATTCCATGTATCAAATACAATAAAGATCCCATTCTAATGTACCTCAAAGGTACCGAAACATATGTCTAGTAGAAAGCATAAAATAGAATATGTCTTCTCAAAGACCAACCAGCTACTTACACAAAGTAGCATAATCTAGATCTAATCCAGAATAGAGTTTCTATAAACTATAAACCACGGGTTTTAAATCCATCGCATGCAACATTATACAATAAATGTGTAATAACATACAAAAGTTCTTGAATCTTCACTCTTCAACATTTGTTGACTACTTGAATCTTATGCTATCTAGAGAAGTTCTATGTGATCTTTCCATTCTCTATGATGTTCTTCAAGTCATCATCACTTTCTCAGTGATCCTTCTCTTTATATTGCAACACCCCAACTACCTCTTCGAGAGTTATAATTGTTCTCTGACAATCCAGACTATAAATCTTATTGAGTATCAATATTCTCTTGGACGTTGACCATTTCTCTGCTCATGTAGAGTCTCTCCACAAGACATCACATCCCCTAGCTACCAAATTCATGTATCATGACTAACTAATGGGTATTTTATATGTTTCCTCCTATGAAGACACATCAATACGACCTCTTCAACTATAGGGGTTTTCTGTACTATACTAAGCTTGTCCCATACAAAGGATTTAGTAAGAAGGATGGAAATGCTGCTCATCTATGGATATGTACCATCTCTCAAATATAACTCACTTAAAACCTCAAAAATATTTAATACTTTTCAACATGCTCTATCTATAGCAACACATGTGATCTTCCTCAATTATGATACTAGTCAGATTTCATATATCTTTGAAACTCTATTTTATTGATCAAGACATATCTGAGTCCACATACAATTGTACCAAGTAGGTACCACAACATGTGATATGTACATGTCTATGTACAAACTACAAAGAACATAACAGATCCTGGGACCTGTGACTAACCAAATATATCTCAACTGACTTGAGATCCTCCAAATATGTTGAAATAAGAATTATAAAATTTCATATTTAACTTCATATGTGTGGCCATGGATTTGTATTCCATCATCCTAAAACTCTTGAGGCTTTCTTACTGCACATTTTCCTTAACTGAGGAAAAAATTTGACTGGTGATTGCCACACTACTAATCATAAAAATTCATAACAATAATCTTGAATGCATTTCCCAGCTTCCTTATGAATATGAGCAACATGCATATCTCCTTTTTACAGGAGGTACATCAACCAATTACATTGGTTCTTCAAGAGCTAGTGAGACTAAGAACTCCCTCTCACCATGTAAATGTGAGAATCATAATCTGGGTCCTTCATCATGGAGACTTATGCTCATCTATATATGAAGCTCTTATTTTACACATGAATTTAAATAAGATAGAATATCTTCAAGAGTCTTCACATCTATCAGAATATAATTAAGCCATCTATTTTGTTTGCTTCCCAATAGACATAGGAACCTCCCGAATTGTTCTCTTTGATGCTCAGGCATTGGAATGAATCCACATTCATGTCCTTCTTTACTTGAAGCTAAGGGAATATTAATTTTCCCTACAAGACAAATTATTCTAATGGTTAGAACCATTTCATACTCATGAATTTTATTCACATGAAATACTCTCAACATACTGATAAAATTTACTTAGTTATGTACAGATATTGACCAACTGATTCATTATAAACCATTATAATCTTATGTACTGATATGTAGCCCTATATTAGTCAAAAAAATCATTTTATGAAAGAGATATATAGCCCCATGTTCATATCTCATGAGGTAAGCATGAATCCCTCTAGCTATCCAATCATGTAGTCTTATGTTCATTGTTTTATGAAACAATCATGCTGCCCTAAATATCATGTCTTATGGAGGATTTTTTCAGCCTCAGTACTAGTCCTATATGAGTATATATCAGTCTTGCATAAGTCTTATATCAATCCCATATCATTTCTCGAAATTTGGACTCATGAGATTGATAACATGCCAATAAAGATAGAAAAACAACGTATATGCTAAACACAATTCCAAGTCTTGGAATATAGATTTATACACACCTCACACTCTCAAGTTTACATGAGAGAGATAGAGATATATAGGAGAAGAGATAGATAGTTGTTGAATACTTCTTATTTTTTCTTTTAATCGTCTTACTATTCTAAGGAAGTTTGCAGTGTTTTCTCCTTTATGGTTTCTGCAATGAAAATATTTGTGTCTCATGTATCTTTTATATGTTATGGATCTTCTTGTACCTATTATTCTTTCAGATAAGGATCCTATATAATCTAATTAGATCTGAAGAAAAACTAACATTGGTTAGGGTAACAAGTGAGCCTAGTCAAGTTGTAAGGTTTGTCCGACATGAAAGGCATAAATAGGGAGGCGCCCTCCCTAATTTATACACACACACACACTCAATCAAGTTCACATGAGGAGAGAGAGAATATCAAGGAGGAGAGAGAGAGAGATGCATAATATTTCTTATACTTGGGCTTTTACATCTTGTGATATTGTCTTAGTGATGAAACTATTATGAGTAAGTTTGCAAGGTTTTCTCCTTTATGATTTCCCCAAGTAAAATATTTGTGTCGTGTGTATCTTCTCTATTTTGTGCATCTTGGATATTTTGTTGTGCTTGTTATTATTTCAGATAAATATCCTAATCAATTTGAATAAGACTAGAAAAACTAACACATACTCTCTGGTTTAAGGAGTAGTCCAAGGGAAGAGAGCCATTGTTTTGGTGGATGGAGTAGCCACCCATACGTTTATTGATAGATGCAATAGTGGACAAAACAAATCTACCTACTAAATGCTTTTATGGATTCATTGTCATAACCCCTGGGAATCATTCTATGGATTGCACAAAATGGATTCTGAAACTGCAAGTCACCATTGAGGACTATACATTTACTGGAAATTTTTATGTGGTGAATGTGGCTAAAACAAATATAGTGTTGGGATTCCAATGGTTATTTTCAATTGGTGAACATTTTGTGAACTACCAAGTTTTGGAAATGAAGTTTAAAATTTCTGATGGGAAACAAGTTGTTTCAACAAGTATGAATACTTACCCAAATCAGTTGGTATCTTCCCACAACATGAGATCTATATTAAGACATGAAGACATATAGTGGGTTGTTGAATGTCTCATTTCTTCAGAAGGATCATCCAAAGACATTTCTCAACATCCATAAGACATTAAGGTACTGTTAAAAAATTATGAGAAATTTTTTGGAGATCTTCGTTCGGGGAGACCATCAAACATATGGATTGAGCATGTGATTGAATTGGAGGTAGGGACATTTACTATCATGATTCGACCCTACAAGCATCCAAAAAGACGCAAAGATGAAATTGAATGGACCATAAAGGAGCTATAGGAAATGGGTTTAATCAGACCCAATACCATTCCTTTTGCTTCATCAGTGATTTTTGTGAATAAGAAAGATGGGACCTTGAGGATGTGCATAGATTATAAAGATTTGAATAAAAAACCATTAAGAAATGATACCCCATCCCAATGATTGGTGAGTTAATGGATGAGATACATGCGGCCTTTCTTCTTGAATAATGACCTTCATTTTGGATATCATCAAATCTAGATGAGAGAAGTAGACATACAGAAAACAAACTCACGTTGTAATTATGACTATTTTGAATGCCTAGTCATGCCCTTTGGCTTGTCTAATTCACCTGTAACATTTCAATATTGCGAGAACATGGTATTTAGGGAGCATATTCGTAAGTGTGTGTTGGTATTTTTTTTATGCTCTAGTATATAGTAAAAATTGAAAAGAACATCTACAACATTTGGAATTTGTATCAACCATTCTTGCAAACTAGTCCTTCTATGCAAAGTTTTCCAAATGTGATTTTTGAATGATTGAGTTGTTGTATATTGGCCATGTGACTAGATAAGAGAGGTTGAAGTTCCACATGGAAAAGATCCAAGCTATCACTGATTGGTGAAGCCCCAATAATGTCACAAAATTGAGAGGATTCCTTGGAATCTGCACTTACTATCAGAAGTTTGTCAAGGGATTTTCTCTGTTAGCAGATCCCTGAACTGATCTTACCAAGAAAGAATATTTATGTTGGTCAAAGGAAGCTGTAAATTTTTTTGAGAGGATAAAAAATGTTATGAGCATTTATCCAGTTCTTTCTCTACCTAAATTCAGTCAACCTTTTGTGCTTGAGTGTGATGCCTCTAGGGAAGGTATTGGAGAAATACTAATTTAAAATAGGCACCCAATTTCCTTTGAGAGAAGAAAGTTGTATCCCCATGAAAGAAATTATTCCATCTATGAAAAATATATGTTGGCCCAAATGCATGCCTTGGCCAATTTTCGATAGTACTTGGTAGGTAGTAAATTTGTGGTCAAAATTGATCACAACAACTTGAGATATTTCTTGACCCAAAAAGAAATTAATGACAGGAAACAAAATGGGTAAGTAAATTTCTAGTTTATAACTTTCAGATAGAGTACAAGAAGGGAAAGTTGAATGTAGTAGCAGATGCTTTGTCAAGAAAACCAACCTTTTCTGGTATGGAGGTCCCTATGGATTGGAAAGAGGAACTATCCTTAGAATACTCCAAAAATAATTTTGCATGTGAACTTATAGATGGCGAAATTAGAGATGACATGTACAAAATAGTGGATGGTATCATCTAATACAATGATATGATTTACATAGTACCAGAATCATATCCAAGAAAGAAATTTTTTTTAGCTACCCATGATTCACCACTAGCAGGGCATCTTGATTTTCTGAAAACTTACCAAAAGGTTAGGGAGATGTTTTTCTGGAAATGATCCAAAGATCATGTGTTGAAACATGTGAGTTAATGTAACATATGCCAACAAAATAAAGTTGAGCACACATATCCAACTGGTCTACTTCAGCCACTGACTATCTCAAATAAAAATGGGAAATCATTTCAATGGAATTTATCATTGGGCTACCTATGGTGCAAGGTAAGGATTGTGTATATGTTGTAGTTGACCGATTTACCAAGTTTGCACAATTGTTTGTTGTTCCTTCTACTAGCTCAGCAACTCAAATTGTTGAACTCTTGTTTAAAGAAGTGTGAAAATTGCATGGATTGACAAAGATAATAATCAGTGATAGAGATAGTAAGTTTACCAGTTCTTTTTGGAAATAATTATTTAAACTAGTGGGGACAAAATTAAACAACAAACAAGTTATCATGCCCAAAATCATGGCCAAACTAAGAGTATTAATCAACGGCTAGAGGGTTATCTTAGAAATTATGTGAAAGGACATCAAAAGACATGGATCAAATGGTTTCATTTGAGAGAATTCTGCTACCATAGTACTTATCATCTGTCAATATGCATGTCTCCCTTCAAGGCCCTATATGGATATGAATCCCCAACTTATGTGGATCAAATTTTTGGAGAAAGTAGATCATCAAAAGATAAGGAATGGATTCAAGAAATTCAAGGTATACTCAAGGCACTTAAGAACAACTTGTAGACTGGTCAAAACCAACAAAAAATATATGCAGATAGGAACATGACTGAGAGGAATTTTTAGGAGAATGACTTAGTGTATTTAATATTGCAACCTTACAAACAAACAACTTTGGAGGGTAAAGGAGCAAAAAAGTTAAAACCCAGGTTCTATTGTCCATATAGAATAGTGATGAAAGTAGGTAAAGTTTCTTATGAACTGGATTTGCATGAGAATAGTAAGGTGCATAATGTTTTGCATGTTTCATGTTTAAAAAAGGAAGTTGGGAAATAGGTAATAGTTTTAACAGGACTTCCACATTTGGATGATGAAGGGAATTTAATTTTTGTACCAGATAAAATATTCCAGACAAAAGAAAGGAAAATTAGGAACATAACCATTAAGGATTTTTTAGTCTTGTGGAAAGGGATACCCTAGTGAGGGTTGCACATGGGAAAATGAACAAGAGCTGCAATACCCTAAAATGAAATTTATTAAGGACAAGCGAATTTTGGGAAGGGAGGACTTTAATATCCCTCCCAAGTGACCTATTAATGTTGTGTGTTACTTACCCCTAGTGGTTCTATACTAGGAGTTATTTTTAAGAAAATAATCCTAAATGAACTACTAGACTTGGATGCAAATTTTTAAATTTTAATTAATATTATGATGTTTTTAATAAATTTTATGCTAAGTGATGTCCTAGGTGACAAGGAGGTTGATGAGGCCAAGTGTACGATGAGTTGTCAACCAGAAAAGGAAACCTAGAGAAAATCAAGAAAATTATAAAAAGAAACCAAGCAAGAAGATAGAAGCTTGCCAATTTAGTCATAAGAGAAAAGATAGGACAAAGAAGAAAACTAGAGAAAAATTGTGAGGATAAAAAGAAGGAAACTCTTGGAGGGCTAAAGAGGTAAAGGAAATTTTATCAAAAGCACTAGGGCACAATTTCCAAAAATGATGAAAATCCATTTCATGGAAAAAGTAGGAAAGTGGACACATTTCTCCATTCATACATAAGGGCGCATTGGTCAAGATAGCTTGGGAATGAAGCTAAATTTCCTATATAGGAATGAGATTGCACCCCTCTTCCAAATTTTGTTCATTGTGTTTTCGGTTTTGAGAGTTTTCTCTCAGTGGTTCAGTGATGTGCCTCAATTTAAGCTTTGGGTGGTGTGCCCCTTAACAAGTGGATTTCATATGTGTTCCTTATGTCAGTGTAACCATTGAAGAAGTGTTATTATAGGTTCTGATGCCTACTTCATCTAAGTTCCATATCATTCAACAGAGCTTTCAAGGACCTCCCTTCAATGGAATTCACTCTTCTCTCTTCCTTTTATCTATTCTATGTTATTTTGGTTATTATGGAGTATTTGTAATGATAATTTTGAACAGGAACTTAGACGTATTTAATGTACTTATTCCCATTCTTCCATTTAATATCAGGTTCATACCATATTCATCCCATTTGCATAGTTTGAGAGGCTCATCATTTGATTTTGCATAGTTTCCTAGCCTTAGAGCCAATAAATGGGGTTTAATGTTTTAAGAGGCTATCTCTAAGTTTCCAGTGAGATCCATTTTGACCCTCACTAATATATTATGATGTAATTAAATATCTCTAAAAGTTTCATAGAATTCTGTATATGTTTGGTTAAGTTTCATGAACGTTTTTAATACCCTTCCTAGAATTCAATGAATAATGGACTAGTTTTCCAGTTTGAGTGAATTAATGATTCTAAACATATCAAATTTATTTCCTTCCTATTATGAACATTCAATAAAATTTTAATGAAGGTATTCCATACCTAAATCTGAATATTAGTGACCCATTTCCTTTGTTTGGAAATTCCATAACTTGAGCTTATTGCACAGTCCTAAAGACTAGTTTTTCTTATGGGACCTTTAGGATTCCTTTTGACTATTTGTGATGTGTTCTAAACCTACAAATGATGATGTTAAAACCCATAACATATTTTTAGAAGCTTCCTAAGCTTCTCTTAGAAACTTGTCATTACCATTTCCATCTATTATAAACATTTTTCAATTAATTGTTTTCATATTATAAGATATTTTTTATATTTATGAAATTTATTTTATATAAATTCTTGAATCAAACATATTTATTATTATAGTTTTATTATTAAAAACTATAAAATAAAAAAATACAAAACTTATCACTATATTAAAATTACTTTTTTTAACTGTATCATAAAAAAATAATTTATTTTAAAGATTCAATATTTCATAGCCTTTCAAATTGAAATAAGACCCTACCCATCAAATTGCATCCCTTCATCCTTGATGACCTCACCTTACCAATCAATCAAAACAAGGCTGGAAATTTTGTAAAATTATGTTACAGTGACATCACTCCATAGGTCAACGAGCAAACGAGATGCACTCACGAGTCACAATGAGAAAAAATGGCTATACCAAAACAAATTATGAACTAAGTACATGCCTTGTTCACAAAGCACGAGATACACACAAAATGCTTTGTTTTCAAAATTCAATTGATGTAACTTTTGAGGTAGAGAGATATTAACGCATGGCAATCTCGTTTTACAATGCACTGGCCACCAGATGATAACAACTAAATGCAAACTCTGCGCACATGGACCGAAAAGTGCCCAAAAGGATTAAAACCTCGTTTCAGGCACATGAACACTAACAGAAAAAGCTTCGAAAAGCATTAAACCCTGGCCTCAGGCACATGGAGATTAACAGAAAAAGCTCCGAAAAGGATTAAACCCTGGCTTCAGGCACAGGGAGATTGACAGAAAAAGATTCGAAAAGGATTAAACCCTGGATTCAGGTACATGGAGATTGACAAAAAAAAAGCTACGAAAAAGCGCAGCTTAACCCTGGCCTCAGGCACATGGAGATTGAAGGAGCGTCACTCCTTGTTACGCTGTAAGGCGTTTTTCTTTCAGAAGTTCGGTTTCGGAGCACTGTAGCATCATCGTCTCTCTGTCCAACCATTGGTTGCCACGCCTGTTGTCCCTTTAGCAAACCATTAACTGCCACGTCCGTCGTTTTTTTTCGTGTTTTCTTGCCCACTCTGTTTTTCGCTGGTTGTTTAGGGTCAGACCATGATTCCACAGGCGGATATTGTTTCTACGGAGGGCGAGGGAGAGGCACATATGTTGAAGAAAGAAGGGAAAGAGACTGTGTTTGAAGCTGAAGGTGGGCAATGCTTCGTTGAAGAGGATTCTCAGCGGAGCCATCGTGGGGGTCGTTTCAAGAACGGCAGTGGCGCTGCTTGAAACGATAAGAACCCACAGTTAATTTAGGTTGCGCCTTCTGCGATTTCATGGAAACCACGCCCAAAAAAACTGTCATCCGCTTCTTCAGGGAAGTAATCGATCACATCGAGTGGGAAAGAGGTATTCATGACTATCACCTCAAGGTCAAGAGCTTGAAACCCGGGTCGGGGTTCGCTATACACGTTTTCTACGGCAAAGATAGGGAGGGTTCCGAAAAAATAGAGTCGGGGTCCTGCATTTCCTTCCATGGCGATGCCCCTATTTTCCTCGGCGTTGAGGGTTCGGTTCTCGCAGAGGAATGTGTGCTGACTGAATTCGGTGAAGACCAACAGTATGTACAGTTCTCCATCGATGCTAAAGCGATGGCGGGATTCATCGTGACACTGGTCCGGCATGTGGAGACAATGGGGGATTTGGAGGAAGAGGAATTGTACTGGATATGGTGGGTGGGCGTGAGGGCTCTGAGAAGTGCAGGGCTGCAACCAGTGAGCATGATCGTTAACCATGGCAGCTATAGGAATCTTCCGCACCTCCACTTGAAGATCTGGGTGGACGACGGTGCGCTTCGGCAGGCCAGGTTGAAGTGGAGCGACGACAAGAAGAGGGTGTGGGCGAGACTTGAATGCTTGACCTCTTCATCTCTGCCCAAAATATGTGTGCTCTGGCGGGGATTTGAAAGCCAGGGTAGATGTAAGTTCGGAGGCAACTGTAGATTCCGCCATGGGCGAGAAGAAGGTGCAAATTAGAGAAGGTACTTCCCTCATTTTCATTTTTGTTTTGAACTGTAGATTTCGCCATGGGCAAGAAGGAAGTGCAAATTAGGGAAGCTCCTTCCCTCATTTTCATTTTTATTTCATATTTATCCATCTCAATTTTGAAAAACTCGTGGGATTTACATAGGCAATTTCATGGTGGTTGGGAATATTTCATCATTTTGTATTTAATATCGATTGATGTGCATGTTACATCGATCTTGTATCTAATATGGTTTTTCTAATCAAAATATTTGTTATCTATATCAAAAAGAGGAGTGAGATTATGAGATGGTCAATTGAATTTTGATTCAGTGATTGAAATGAGGCTTTTAATGATCCAAGAAAAATAATTTGTTTGGTTGCAACGTACCTCGTTGAAACTGAGAATCAAATTTAATTGTTTGACAATTTTTTTGAAATTTCAATCAATTCATTTTTTTAAGAGTGTAAGTTTTTATTTGAATTTTTTAACTTTATAGATTTAATCATAAAATTTGAAACTGAGAATCAAATTTAATTGTTTGACAATTTTTTTGAAATTTCAATCAATTCATTTTTTTAAGAGTGTAAGTTTTTATTTGAATTTTTTAACTTTATAGATTTAATCATAAAATTTTGTGACCTGGTCCACAGTATTATTGTATTATTGTTGGGCTGCTTCGTTGCAGTTTTCAATTCCCTCTCATCGTCCCATATCATATCAATTGTTTTTATTGAACATTCTCAATTTTCTGTCCTAAATTTTCAATGTTGTTTTCAACTATTCCTGTAACAATATCATGATTGCCCATTAAAGATCAATAAATGCCTTGAAAGTTGAAGATCTTACTCCTACTGCAAGTATGCCCAATGTGACAAGTTGGATGGGCAACACAGGTTTTCTTTTCTAGGTAACATGCTCAATTCCCATACCCCTCATTTCTTCACCTTTGCCATTGATTCATCTTAATTTGAAAAGATTAAAAAATTAAAAGTCCTTAAAAAAATATCAAAAAACAAATTAAAAATATTTAATGTTAATATTTTGGTTGGCATTGATTGATCTTAAAAAGATAAAAACATAAATATAAAAATATTTAAACTCAGGATAAATTTATGTTAGCTTGTATATTCTTCCTAAAATTTTAAATTATTTTAGAGATAACTAATATTCATCATTTATGTTTTTCTGGTTTACATTGTACGAACATTTTTATTTTACTTTATATATGTCGACATTTATTAAAAAATAAATATTGTTATTTTACTTTATATGTCAACATTTATTAAAGATTAAACATTGTTATTATATTTTATGAGCATCTCACTTTCAACATTGTTATTTTACTTTATATGTCAACATTTAATAAATATTAAACAATGTTGTTATATTTACGCCGTAAGGCGTTTTTCTTTCAGAAGTTCGGTTTTGGAGCATTGTAGCATCATCGTCCCTCTGTCCAACCATTGGCTGCCACGTCCATCGTCCCTTCTGCAAACCATTAACTGCCCCATCCGTCGTTTCTTTGTCATGTCTTCTTTTCCACTCTGTTTTTCGCTGGTTGTTTAGGGTTAGACCATGATTCCATAGGCGGATATTGTTTCTACGAAGGGCGAGGGAGAGGCATAGATGCTGAAGAAGAAGGGAAAGAGACTGAGTTTGAAGCTGAAGGTGATAAATGCTTCATTGAAGAGGCTTCTCGGTGGAGCCATCGCGGGGGTCGTCTCAAGAACGACAGTGGCGCCGCTTGAAACGATAAGAACCCATTTGATGGTGGGCAGCAGCAGGAAATCAATGACCGAGATATCTAATCATATCATGCAGAACAAGGGTTGGCAAGGCTTGTTTTGTGGAAATGGCGTCAATGTTCTCAGAGTTGCCCCAGCAAAGCCATTGAGGTATCCATAATTTGTTTAAGGGGTTTTAGTTGCAGTGCTTTCCGTTTCCTGAATTATTTTTTTTTGTCTCTTAAATTAAAAAAATGCAATGTCCCACATTATCATATTTAGGAATTTGTTATGATTTTTAAAGCTTTAAGTTTTTATTGCTATCTTCTTGTATCTTCCTCTATTCGGTTATGCATATTTTTCCCGGTCTTTGTCCTTAATCATTTGAGAGTGTAGTAGTTATGATTTGGGAAAATAGGATTTCTTTGAAAAAAAGTAGTAAAGTTCAAATCATACAAGGAAAAAAAGGATATAAAACTGCCAACTTGTGTCTGTTCACTGGTGAGCTCGAAGACACAGTGTTAAGCCGTCCACTATGGTTAGATTTTTGCTCTGGTTTTCCCAAACATTATGGCATGAGACTCTAAGGGATGAGGTATGGGTGCATGTTCTGGGTGATTTTGGTGGAATAGTTATTATTGATCTTGTTTGCCTGAATAATATGGTAGGACTGCCTCCAATTAAGGCCAAATATAAGTTCTGGGTGGTTTTGGCAAAGTAGATGCCCTTACCCCTTACATTGTTCTTACCTCCTTCGAGATGCAGTCAATTAGGCATGTTTCTTGAAGTACTCACTTAAAAATAAACATAATCACAATCACCCAAGAAGTTTTGGTATGTTTATTTTTTTGGGAATCTTCGGTGTATTGATTGCAAGTGATCCAGTGGAATTTCCTCATCGTGCTGTTGTTCTGACATTTATTCTGGATTTATTAAACCCCATAGATAACTTGCTTTCAGGTTTTTACTTGGATGCAATGAAGAGTTTTGTAACAAATACTCTTGTCTTGGCCATCTTATCTTCATTCAATACTTTCCTTAGCTCAAAGGACTCCACTTCCAGACCTTATGGATTTGTCGGTTTTCACATAACCTATTCATGGAGGTGGTTGAATGTCTTGTCAGTCGAGTGCCCCTCCCTCTTGCATAAATTGTGTTTGCTGGTCACATTCAGTTTGTGGTTTCAAATGATTTGCAAGATTTGGGTTTTCACAGAGAAGTTGCATTGTTTCTACATACCAAGGTTTGCATTGCCTTTGCAGGAATTTGGATTCAGAGAGCCAAAGAAGAGGAAAAAAACACAGGGACTTTGTTCTTTCACTCCCCTTGGATTTCATTTCTGTGCAATTTCATTTCTGTGCAAAATTGTTGTCTTTAAAACGTGTAGTGTCCATCAATTTTTTTATTATAAAATTATGCAAACTCTCTTGCAGTATAGTGTGGTTTAGTAAATTATATATGTTGTTATGTTTTTATAATAATCCCTCTGGTTTAAATATGATTTTATGATGATTCTTGCATAAAATCGGATGAAATGAGACTCCACCTTTTCCACTAACTAGCCTGGGTTATCCCGATATTTTATTTACCGAGGAATTGCATTATTCGATGCTTTGGGGCACAGCTTAATAAAGCCCTTATTCTCTTGCTGTGCCTGTAAAAGGGTCATTGGCTCTTGTAATAATTCACAGGGTTGATTACATTTCTAGACTTATTGATTTGAGACTCGAATGTAAAGAAATGCTTGGTTTTTTCCTTGAATATTTATTTGACTTTTTATTTCCTATGGCAATTCCATAATTTTTGAAATATTTTATTTGATGGTTTGGTATGAATTCTCATATGTCCATGCACATAGGGATTTCATGGCTTCAGCCAAGGGTTTTACCCTTCTCCCTATCGTGGATAGGATTTTATGCATAGGACTTTTCTTCTGTAACAAACGTATTTACTCTAATCACAGTTCTATTTTTCACCGAATTCCTTCAGAAATGTCACTACTCAGACTTTGTAAAAGCCAAACAAGTTTTTATTATTATCAAAATTGTCCTTTTTCTTGTATTAAAAGTGTTTTCTGTTTCGATCCACTACCCATGTTTTATCTCCAGCTGTAGTTGTTTCTCATTGTAGTACTATTTATGTGGTTGTACTATTGACAAACTATTTATCTGTTTTCGTCAAGCTTCACATATACTTAAAATTTAATATAGTATAGTTTTTTCAGCTATGAAAAAATATCTTTCATTAAGTTATCATGTCTATACGAAATGCTTTTCGACATACTCAGAGACGTCCACCTTTGTGGGTATAGGTTCTCGTTTAATAGGATCAAGTCGCTCACACTTCATCAAAGTATTGCTTCACTCATTTTCTTTTCCAGGATGATGTTGGATTTGGGATGCCACTTGCTTGGTATTAGAAACTGGCATATTTCTGTTGGTTTCATCTATCTTCCATATATCATGTGGAGAGATACGCTCAATCCTTGTTTTCTTTATGAAGCTTCTTGACTTTTCTCTTTCTCCATATAATTTTTGGCTTGCAGTGACAAACTCACATTAAACTCACATTAGGGCCAGATGCATCAGTCACACCAACATACCTCAAAGTGCAATCCATAAAGTTGATGACTCTGTTTAATGGATAATTATATTGTTCTAACTTTCAAGCTTTTGTGAAAAACGCTGTAAGATGGATAGTGTTGATCAAGGCAATGTTGATGACATCTAAAGAGTGTTCTCAATGAAAGGAATTTAAGTTATACCCATTCTTGACTTTTCTTTTTCTTTATAGAATTTATGCCTTGCGTTGACAATCTTACATTAGGTCTAGATGCATCAACGGTAGTAGCATACCTCTCAGTGCAATCTGAAAAGTTGGTAACTTTGTTCAATGAATAATTACATCGTTCTAAATTTTAAGCTTTGGTGAAAAAGGGTGCAAGTTGGACAGTACTGATCACATAAATGTTTATGACCATCTAAAGGGAGTTCTCATTAAAAGGCATTGAGCGGTTATTGCCATTCATGATTATGGTACATGGGCTTGAGTACCGATAAGAGTTTTATTGTTGAACATTGTGGATTTTGGCATTTTCCTTTTGCACATAAATATCTATTGGCATGGCTTTAAAAGGGAAATAAATTTTTTTCTTTGACATATTTGGGTTTCCCTTCTTTAGTAACACCACTCGGCTATCCAGATGCTTCAACATCCACGTTTGCTTCCCTATCTCTATTTTGAGCTTTTATGTTTGAACTAAGTTTGTCTGTAGATGCTTCTTGCAGCCTTAAAAATTGATGTGCTTCATCTTCATTAGTAGTCAACTTCTCTTTATGTTTTCCCTGGCATGGCAGCTCCTATTTGAATGGAAACTTCACAAGTGGTTTTCATTCGTTCTCCTTGAAAATCAGCTTTTGTCTAGACTTTATTATGAGATTAAAATAGGTTATTTTGTGACTCAATTTTTAGTTGTAGTTGTGGAAAAGCTCATAGTTGCTTTGGATTTTGATTGTGTGGCATGTCTAGCTGGTCAGAGCCATTTATGCACCAACGCCATCTATAACAGGCCCCCTATCTGAGCACATATACCACATATTGGTGCATATACATACAAAAATAATGTTTCTCTCTTCTCCAATAGTCACTTATCACATTAAGTATATATATTCAACTGTGCCCTGAACATAAGCAAAGCATGATTAGTGTTCTCCTTTTGAGGCATTCTTTGGTTTCCACCCCAAAGAATGGAGCAGAAAGTGCTCACTTCTATCTCATTCTAAGTCAATTCTTCAATAGGATAAATTCTATCTCATTTAAGTCAATTCCTCAATAGGGTAAATCATCCCATTCTACCACAGATCCTGCAATGCTCCCTTCTCAAACCATGGGATATCCATTTGCATGTATATGTAATATGTATGTGTGTGTAAAGAGAGAAGAAATCACCAAGCATATAAATTGTTAACATCACAATGTTTATATATGAGAAAACCTTCTAGAATCTGAAATAATAATCTTACCATAAGTATCTATTTTGCACATGTAGAATCTTATGATACCTATCTACAATCCACACAACTTATGTGCATGCCCTATCATGTCCAAGAGCATGAAGATAAATGGTCCAATAAATACATCTAGTATGAAAAAGGATTGGCTCTGTAGAACTACATCCATCATGAAAAAGGGTTGGCTCTGTACTGGCCTACATCCAATATGAAAAAGGACTGGCTCTATAGAGGTACATCTAGCATGAAAAAGGGTTGTCTCTGTAGTGACCTACATCCACTATGAAAACAGATTGGCTATGTAGAGGTACATCCAGCATGAAAAGGGCCTCAGGAGAATATTCGGCCTTCAGGCGAATAGCCATATACCACATGTTCTAAAATAAACCCACTGCATTTCACAGCGTTCTGAACTTAAAATGCCAGGTTTCACAATTTTAGCCCCTTCGTTTCTGCTACAATCTGGTGATTTTTGCTCGTCGCAAAGAGCAGAGAGCCGTGAAGTGACTCTTAAGTTGGTCAGATGATGAGAGGATGGAGCCTGCTTTTTTTCTCAGTTTTCCATTTTTTCACAGTATGTGTTTGCCTGTCCTTGGAGTGGGGCAGTAGATTTTATTGCATAGTATGTGTCTTCCTGTACTTTGTGAGGATTTTTCTTCCCCACCCAAACTCAAATAACCCAAAACTTGGCAATCATTTTAGTGACCACATGTTCAAAATCAATCTCCTCCCGAGTCCATTTCTCACAACGAATGCAAATGCCCATTTCTTTTTCTTGCCATTCTCCATCAATTCTCTCAGGAATGATCCCTGTGTGCATTCTGAGGCCTCCATAGATGACTTTGTGGCCCTATATGTTAAAAATATTAGTGAGTCTTTTGAATTTTGGAACAGGTCACATGGGGAAAACCACTTTTATGTCTGTTGTCACTCTGTTCGGAGGAATAATGCATCTAAATTCCTTGATATTCACAAAAATGCAATACAGGTGGTGTGCTCTTCCATCTACTACCATAAATTCCACGTGGCGCATAAGGATGTTTCTTTGCCACAAGTCTGGCCTCGCTCACTAGAGAAAAATTGGGTTCCTGAGCATGAAGGGTACACCACACCATGTGTTTTTTCATCAAAATTTGATTAAAACCATAAACTGGATTCATTGAATGTTGATCAAAATCATAACCTGGATCAAGGATCTAGGTGTGAATTTTGTTCACAAAATTCACTGATATGCAAAGTATATTAAATAGCATACATTTATCTTAAAACTGGATATTTTGAAAACATAGAACGATTAGAAAAAACAGGTGCAAACCTACTGCTCCTTACAATAACTAGGGTTAAAATCAATTTATGCTGGTGGTTGTTTTATTTTTTTATTTTTTTACTTAAAAATTTTGTTAAAGCATTGGCTTCTCTCTTTTATTCAAACATCAACTCTACCTCGAGTTCAATTTTTTTCCAATTCTATGTTATTAGGGTTACATATGTTGCGTGACATATTGTAAGGGGGCACCTTGGTTTAATTTGGTTCCAAAAAAAAGTGCAACCAACCTAGGAAGATATTGATCAACCATTAATTAGAAATCAAAGGGTTGCTCCTACATGCTATGTCAAACTAGCGAGCCAGCTAACAAGGTCTTGGTCAGCCAATCTAATGCGAAGCATTGCTCTTAAAAGGCCGAGGCTTCTTAGTCAATGTAATGAGCTAGATTTATTTGGTTCTGAAGGGTCAGTCGACTAAGGTCCCAATCAACCCTTCCAATTGAAATTTCAAACCTTCTAAAATTATTTCATGGGATTTATATGCTCATGAAAGGCTTTACTCACTGGCTTGAATACTACGTAGGTTAACCCCTTCCAAATAAACTAAGGTCCCGTTCCTTATTTGGTTCCTCAGTCCTTTACTAGTTTTATTTGGTGACCGCTCTTTTCAAGTTGAGATGACCTTATGTTCTAGCTTAGGAGTCAGGACAAATAGCTGATCACCACAAGAAAAAAATGGGGCTATGTTAAACCCTCCCAATAATCTATATTATTAGTAAATTTTTTTATCAAGCAATCTGTCCACAACAATTTTCACAATACACATTATAACATCCAAAAATTTAAGGCTCTATAGGGAAATTACAGCAGTAAATACTCACTAAGATGAAATAAATCGGGCAATAAAAATTTAATACTTAAACTACCAGAAGCCACCAGGCAGCAAAAGGTAGCATCTCATCAGAATTATGTTTCTAGGTCCAGCCAATGTGAGGTTCCCCTGAAATCAGGGACTTCCTCACCATTTTATATGGCCAGAGGGATGCAAGGGATCATGTAATTAGTGGCTATGGACTATGGCTAATCACGACAACTATGTAGATCTATCATCTTCCCCTGACTGCTCATCTTTCCTGGGATTGTTGTCCCTAGCCTGAACCTTCTCTGGATTACTAATCTCGGGCTAGAGATATGGCTGGGGNAGATCTATCATCTTCCCCTGACTGCTCATCTTTCCTGGGATTGTTGTCCCTAGCCTGAACCTTCTCTGGATTACTAATCTCGGGCTAGAGATATGGCTGGTGGAATCTAAGACATGTAAACGTGACTCCCCTTCAGACTTCCAGTAATTGGCAAAAGTGTTTAAGATTCATCGCCACCTTGGGTTCTTTCTAGCATGTTTATGAAGAGACAATTAGGACATATATTGTTAGTTTTGAGATCATGCTCAGAAAATTGATTTGCTACATATTTGATTTTAGGTTATTTGTTTAAATCATAGTTATAACTTAGCCCACGGGGTGTAAAATGGATAGTGAATGGGTGTACTATTAAGGAACTCCTTGCGTGCTTAGTTACAAAAAAAAAATCATAGTTATAACTTATCTCCTATCTTAGATTTAATAAATTCAACAAAATTCTCGCATGACCTTTTCCTGGCCACCTGAATGGAAAATATAAGGCTCTGAAGTTCACAATTGTGGGATAGGAGCTAAAACTCCACCCCTGCAAATATAGAGTTTGCAAGCCTAAATATATGTTGGCTGATTCTGGTAGGCCCTAAGGCCATCTAATCCTCTAAAGTAGTGACCTTAATTTCTGAACTAGAAATCATGATGGCTTAGTGCTGCAAATTCTACAATTGCTATATTAATGAATAAAGTTTAAAACTAAAGTAAGAATTTTGTTTTAGGATTTCTTATTTTTAGTTGATTACTTAAATAAATTCTAAATAGAGGATATCATGCATTAATTTATGTAAAGATCAATTAATTAGAGGCAATGCTGCAAGCTAATGTTACTTGCCCAGTGATAGGTTGTGCGAGAATTATTGGATTGCACACTAGGTTTTGCAAAGACTAGAAAGTTATTTTGATGAGAATCAAGTATAATGGAAGCATGCTCAGTTACTAAAACACATTATGAATTTATGGAACCTTTTGGAGTCTGTTTTCCTAATAAAAAATCGGAAGGGCTTCTAATTAAGAACAGAAAACTACTTGGTTGCTTTTCCACTCAAACTGGTGGCATGCTTCATTATTGGCCAAGCTTGCAAAAGCTACACACGCTTGTTATTAGGGTATTGGTTATGTATTTTGTAGAACCATTACAAATTCATTGTAATTAGCTTATGGACAATGGATGACAAACTAAACTCAAGGAGAAGCAATGTACTATTATCAAATGAAAATTTGACTTCAATTGACATGAAAGGTTTCATGTCATGTTTTAGCCATTGGAGCTTTTCATTCTTATTAGGGATCCTTCTGGGGATTTGTATTCCTATGGGTCTCCTTGTTAGTCAGTGAACATTCATTCCACACATGGCTAAAGATTTCAAAACACATGCAAAATGACACAAATTTGGGGCAAATTTTTGTTAATGCATTATTAGAACCATGTGGTGAATCCTACCCTATGGCATAGCGTTGAAGAATATAATTTAGAAATGTACTTTTGCATAGGTTCGGTTTGAATGTGTCGGAAACAGTTTGAGTTAAGTCTATTTTGTATTTTGTCATTGAACCGATGCTCTGCAAACTTCAATCCTGTCAAATTCACCGTTGAAACAGATATGTCATTTCTTTTACTTGTGGGATCCTAACATTTCTTAAAAAAAAAGGCTTTTCTCTCATCATCACCAACCATCAATTATTTGAAGGATAAATAATGGAGAGCAATGAAGGCAAGTGCACATTAAAGTCTCCAAATTACAAGTGCTACTTCCGTTGGTTTATTGATTTTTCTTTCCCTTGACATCTTCCATCTTTTTCCCAATTTCAGAAGGAATATGAAGAGTACAAGATCCAAATTAATTCTCTTGTGTCCAAAGCACAAAAAATTCCCGTGGAGGGATGGACCATGCAAGATGGGACTCCATGGACATGCAACAACACTTGATACCATCTCGGGATGATCCAGGTATCACATGCTTGTCTTTAATCCTATAGTCTTATCCTTCATTTGTAGTCTATATGAAGTATCGATCATAAATTTCTTTTCCATTTCTTAACATGCATCCACATATGTTTCAAATAGAGTAAATTAGTTTTAATGAACTTTTTACTTTTCACTTCAGGTTTCTTAGGTCACCGTGGGGGAAAAGAGGCCTGGTTTCCAACATCACAAGAAAGCTGGTGCAATGAATGCATTGGTATATTCCTTGCTAAGTATACATGTTTATTTGTTTGTTGATTTTTTATTATAAATTTCACGATTCATTATGCTGATGATTGCTATCCCATTTCTCTAATTAGGTCTGACTTTCTTATGTCCTCACAAATGGCCTCTTTCTCTTGAATATTGACTGTGGTCATTATATAAACAACATCAAAGCTCTTCGTGAGGCAATGTGTTTTGTAATGGATCATGATCTTGGGAAGAAAACTTGCTCTGTATAGTTCCCTCAAATATTTGATGGTATTGATAGAAATGATCGATATGCTAATTGCAACACTTTGTTCTTTGATGTAAGCACTGATCAACCCTCAATATACACTCTTGTATGCAATTATGCAATTTCCTTATATTTTCAGCCTGGCATATTATTTCTAAAATCTTTACATATCAACTTGAGAGGTTTCGATGGCATCCAAGGGCCTCTCTATGTGGGTACAGGGTGTTGTTTTAATAGACAAGCACTCTATGGTTATGACCTTGTCCTCAGTGAGAAGGATCTTGAACCAGCATGTTTTCTGAGATGCTGCTGGGGATATACAAAGAAGAGAAAAAGGGAAAAAAAAGGGTATGCTGATGATAAAAAGAGAACCAAGAGAACTAAATATACCATACCCATATTTAGTTTCGAAGACATAGAAGAGGTTGTTGAAGGTGAGAAATCCCAGTCCAAACCAGTGACTTGTATTCTTTCACAACTGATTTAACCTTAAATATTTCTCACCCTCATCCTTCTTTGAAATTTCATTTGGCAGTATTTGACGATGAGAAATCATTGCTTATGTCCCAAAGGAGCTTAGAGAAAATATTTGGTCAACCACCAGTTTTTATTCAATCTACTCTCATGGAAAATGGCGGTCTGTCACAATCTACCAATCCTACTTCTTTATTGAAAGAAGTTATTCATGTTATCAGCTGTGGATATGAAGACAAGTCAGAATGGGGAAAATAGGTATGTTGAGTAGATCTGGATCTGCATCTAATTGATGATGGTTTGGATAAACATTTTTCCTAAACCTGCATAAATTCCTTTCAAATTAAATCATGCCATGCTAAATTTCTTTTTGTAAGTAGAGTAACATGATAGAATAAGTGTACAATGGTATTTGTTTTGTAATTCCTATGGCGCCCTCTGGAGTTACTGAAAAACATACCGTGCCTTTAGTTTTTTCCTCGAGTCTTGTTCTGTTGTGTACAATTGCCTTTGTAATTGGAAATTTCATTTGGTGAAGACAGAGACACAATCAACATTTTTTGTTTGTTGTCAGTGGTATGTTTGCAATCTCCCTGTATGCTATGTTTACTATTCTTCTTCTCAGTGTTATACACTTTTACTTATCAACTATTTTTTTCCCTTTGCAAAATATGAGTAGTTTTCTTATTTCGTTTATGAGTTTTATGATATACTTACAGAGCAGCATAATCCACAATTTGCTTGGAACATTTAAAGAGATTCCATTTCAAAGAGATTTAGGTTTCCACTATAAACTTTAGTAGAAAGACTATTCTAGGTTCGGGAGATTTTGGGAATGTATAATGGTATGTATGTAATATTCCTGGATGGGCAATTTACTAATCTTGTTATTAGCGTTACACAATTTTGATTATCAACTATTTTTTATTTTTGTGAAATCTAAGCAGTTTTCTTGTTTCTTTTCTAGGTTATATGATGCATTACTTGTATAGCAACGTGATCCAAAAGATTCCATTTCAAAGAGCTTCAGGTTGCCACTCAAATTTTTAGTAGCAAGAATATTCTAGGTTCACGAGGTTTTGGAAATGTTTACAAGGGATTCCTACAAGATGACACTCTTGTTGCTGTAAAGAGATTGAAAGATGTTAATGCTGCAGAGGGAGAAGTCCAATGTCAGACAAAAGTGGAGATGATCCGCTTTCCTGTGCATAGACATTTGTTGAGACTATGTAGAATTTGCATGGCATCCACATACAGACTATTCACTTATCCATAGATGCTCAATGGAAGTGTTGCATTTCCTCTTAGGGGTAATTATTAATTACTTATTTTTCCCTTGTTGCATGTTTCTGCAAATATTAGGGTACAGCAAGTAAAATACAAGTTGTCTACTATCTAAACTATATAGCTTTTGCATATAACTTTGTCTAAATTGGCCTATATTATACACAGGAGATTATTGGGTCTTAAGTAAACTTGCAGATAGCATTCATGTAAATCCTACATTGGATTGAATGGTCAAATATCATCCTTTTATATATGGATGCATCTGGCTACAGGAGTCTGAAAGCTAAGGCTGGATTTCTAGTTTCAAGCAAAATCCAAGCACAAAGTCTTTATGCTAATAAAAGGAAAAAGATTGAAGGAGGCCAGTCAAGACAGTATAAGAACAATTACATCACAATTTCCTAGTAGCTTATTATAGGTTACTTAATTGGTATACGAATCTCTAGACAAGGACCCCAGAGATTCCTTAGCTGCTACATTATTGAGTGATAAATATGCATACGAAGCGGCAATTGCATCCTTCACTCATGATGGGTCCTTTTTTCATTCTCTATCACCTATTTTTACATATGTGACAGAGACAAAAGTAAATACACTCTTTACAGAAGTGGACCATACTTTTGGAGTTCAAAAAGTGGAGGATGAGGTATTAATTTTGCATTTGTTGTTTTAGAATATCATACATTTTTTTTTCCTGGATGGAAGAGTGTTTGCATTTGTGACCCGTTCGTTTAATGTATAATCTAAGTGGTGCAAATATTTGACTGCTTGTGGTTTGACATTTTAATAATTAAAAAATATTTAAAGGGTAGACAAATTGATGTTATCTAAACAAATGCAACAAAGCGATTAATCTTTCATACTCATAATGGAGAGAACCCAGATAAATGACTTATTGATTAATACTACCAGCTAGCTTCAGGGGAAAACCCAATGGTGTAGTAAGTTATTACTACCCAAACCCCCGACTCCAACAATGAAAATGGAATTCCAAGTAAAACAACCGGAATAGTGAAAGCCCATGCAGGATAAAAACGTAAATCTTGTTGGTTGAAGAACACAGGAAGCCTGACAAATGTCATGGCCAACTCTACAAATCCATTAAACATGTTTGTGAGGAGACTGTAGTAAAGTGCTCCAAGGTATGCATTTGCATCATTTAGGGTCTTATACGTAGACACAAAATGTATTGAATGGATGCATCACCATTCCTTTTACCAACCAAACAAACCCAGCTGAGATATAATGTGTATCCAAAGCTGGAAGAAAACAAAAGGGTTCACAAATTGCTAAATGCTGTCAACAGGACAACTAACATAGCCGAAAGATGGAAGTATCAGATCTGTCAAATAAAAGATAGAACATGATTAGTCAATATGACTATGTGTATGTATATCTCTTCTCATTTTAACTCATATATCTATCATCCATAGTTTATGTTTTTTTCAAATTAAAATTGCAATTACAATTTTTATTAGATCCTCATTTTTTCTTATATATTTTGGTTGGGGTAGCTGATTTTACTGGATTTTAAGTAGTTACCCACAACTTCCCAATGGTACATATTTCTATTTCTGTAAGTCATTTGTGAAATTATCATGAATTAAAATTTATGTATTCTGATGCAACAACGTGTATGGTGTATGGTTTGATATTTTTGCCTCTGTTTAGCAAGGCATGCATTGCACTTTTTTAATTTTCACTTTTTTTGGTGATGTGTAAAAACTTTGGTGACTAATTAGCCAATCATATTTTCGAGATAAAGTCTTATCTATATGTGATTTGCAAGTAAGTTCACATATAGTGAGTCTGCATGTGCCTACCACAGAGAAAGCTTTTGAGTTTTCACATACCAAGCCAATGCACAGAAACTTTTCAAAGAAACATACAAAGACAAATTATATTTAGTATTTCCAATTTTCAATGGATAGATGTTGTCTTACATGATGCAAAGCTTCGTTGGATTTCTTAGACTCAACTTAAGATGGGATTTCCTATAGATGATATTAGCTTTGTTACAACATATTGTTTAGGTGGATTATCATATTTTTAAAATAAAGAGAATATATTTCTTGCTTCTTTGTAGGTCTCGCTTGACAAAAAAGCGAGTTTGTCATCTCCATTTGCTTTATAAGTTTCACTATTACTCTGTTTATTTTGTTGTTTCTAGTTAGGGTTCTACTCAGATACACTTGCATATGAAAAATCATTGTACTGGTAAGATGAATTCAGATCTTGTCATTTCCTAAGGAAATTTTTCGGTTCAAATACTCAATTTGAGGACTGCTTGACCAATATATTTCCGAGATTTATTAGACTTGTTCTAGCATTGGCTGGTTTGATTCTCATTTATTCAGCAAGACTGCCTCATATGAATGTAAGGTTGCAGATTTCTAGGCATAAAAGCCAGTGATTTTTAATTTCTGGATGGGTTGCAGTCAATTACTATCTAAATAATTCCAAGGCATCATTTATTTATTTTTCTGACATGCCTAGGTATTGAATCAATAAACAACTTAACTATTTTCCAATATCTCAACAGGTAATTTGCTAGTTAGTGCATCTAAAAAGAATAGGCATAATTATCTTACTGTCAGAAATAGTCATGTCAAATCTTGCATTTTTATAGACCTAACCAGCAATATGCTAATTTAGTTTACTAATTTAATGGAAGGAAACTCTGTATTTCTCAACAGTTTTGAAACTCTAGTAACTGCAGTAGTACAAGTTTTGGCACCAAAAGAGAGCTAGCATACAGAGTTTGGCTCTAACTTCAAGAAAAAGACATCTTTCAAAGTAAAAAAGAGAAATTTAGGAATAAGAATAAACAATTCTCTGTGATCAGTCAAATATTTTAGGATTCTTCATCTTTGCTGCTTCTTAAAAGAATTTATTAAAGAAAACAATATTAGTCATTCTCTTTCAAATTCTATATTCTATCCTGGTTTTATCTTTCTTAAAATATATATCAATCCTTTTGTTTTGCTTCCAGATTATGTTGTAGTTTATTTCATCTCTTTTATCTTTAGGAAGGATATTTATCTTCTTGTTCACTGGCTTCTTTGCAGTTCATTTAAATTGGACATATGTCAGTTTGTTCACTGGGTTCTCTATAGCTTGTTATTATTGGATATTGATATTTTGTCCATTGAGTTCCCCGGGGTTGAGTATAATTATTTCCTTTGTTAGCAAAGGGTATTTATTTCTTTCCAATTACTACATTATGTGTAACCAAATACAATTCTCTGTATCATTGCAAAAGGGAGTCCATCATTACTTAGGGGTTTGAATTTTTGTTCTCCTCTTGTAGCATGTTGATCTCGATCATCTTGTTCAGCTTCTAAATTTTTTAGTGGCCTATCCTTTTCAGATCCTCTCACATGGACATTGTCTGACACTATATCTCCAATATTGCAGGTAGGTCATCAAAATCTCCCTTTTATCTGCCATGTGCTGGCAAGATCAAAATTGCAAAGTGAGTAGCTAGAGGCCTGGCTTATTTACACGAAAGGAACTATGTTCATGGAAATATTAAACCAAGCAATATCCTTCTGGGGTTTGACATGGAGCCATGCATAGAATATTTTGGACTAGACAAACTATTGGACACTGCCAATGTCAAGTATAGTAGCTCTGCCATCCACCTAAGAAACCTTGATGGTATATTTTCAGGGAGCAAGCATTCCACTGATTCCCGTGATAGCCTGCACACAACACCTGATTTGCTTGGAAGTCCAAGGACATCCAAGAACTTTGTATCTCCTTACCACGCCTCGGAGGCAATTGCAATTTTTATTTCTCATTGTATACTGTATATACATCAATTCGAAAAGATGTCCGACATAAGTTTCAGTGACGCTTTCTTAACATTAAACCCATTACAATTTCAATTTTTTTGCACTTCAATTTATCATCTTGGAATTGTTGTCCATCCAAGTTGGGATTTCACTCTATAACACATATTCCATATAGATATGTCAATGATTTCTCTTTTCCTCGTAAATTTCTGTATGCTTCACTTTGTAATTGACTACTCATGATAAAGTTTTTGTGTGCATTTTTTGATGTGTCTGATATTTAGAAGGAACATGCTTTGGCCGTTGAACACTTAACCCCAAATTTGGCATCTTTAAGGCTTCATCTTTGCCCAGGTTATCTAAGTGATGGCCAATTCTAGAATATATACTTTCTCCTTTTACACCCTCAGCTTAGCAAGGAAGATTCTCTTCTTTTTACAACACCCCAGGTAATCGTTCTAATTTCTTTCTTGTCTTGAAAAGGACCTCTTCATGGAAGAAAACATCATATTAACCAAAGCCTACAATATTATTGTAACAATCAAATAGTATTTTGGAACTATACAATAGTATTCTAGCCAAAACCTAGAATACTATTGTTTTACTTTAGATCAGTCAAATAAAATATAGTTTATTTGTATAAGATCAGATCACTTTGTGTATGTATATCTCTTCTCATTTTAACTCATATATCTATCATCCATAGTTTGTTTTTTTTCCAAATTAAAATTGCAATTGCAATTTTTATTTCTCATTGTATACTGTATATACATCAGTTCGAAAAGATGGTCGGCATAAGTTTCACTGACACTTTCTTAACATTCAACCCATTACAATTTCAATTTTTTTGCACTTCAATTTATCATATTCGAATTGCTGTCCATCCAAGTTGGAATTTCACTCTATAACACATATTCCATATAGATATGTCAATGGTTTCTCTTTTCCTCATAAATTTATGTATGCTTCACTTTCAAAATTGATTGCTCATGATAAAGTTTTTGTGTGCAGATTTTGATGTCTGATATTCAACAAGAACATGCTTTGGTTGTTGAATGCTTAACCCCAAATTTGACATCTTTAAGGCTTGAGATTTGCCTAGGTTGTTTGAGTGATGCCCAATTCTGGAAGATATACTTTCTCCTTTTACACCCTCACCTTAGCAAGGAAGATGCTCTTCTTCTTACAACACCCTAGGTAATCATTCTAATTTCTTTCGTGTCTTGAAAAGGACATCTTCATGGAAGCAAACATCAAATTAGCCAAAGCCTAGAATACTATTGTGTTTAGGTGTGGATGAGAAGTCAACGTCGTTTTAGAGACTGCTTACAAACCCAGATTGTTAAGAGCCTTTAAAGAGGCATAAGATAAACCATGTACCTCGACAGGCCAAAATAGTATTAGTATAATTATAAAGAATGAGATTAAAAATCTCAGGCATAGTTTTAGGAGCTTGATTCCTAATTATACAATCATTCATATTTGTTTATTCTTTTTGAAAATCCAGAAAATAAAACTCAACTTGACTGTTATCATTTATTTTTTTACGAAAACGGATAGAATTTTATTAATGGTCTGGCAAAAAGGCTTCCTGGTTCTTACAATACTTGTTCTGGTGTTCTACACTGAACTTTCTCTTCATCTTGTTGCTTGTGACAAAAGATGAGCTTGATCTCATTTGGAAAATCAACATCAATCAAAAGACCAACAAATACAGCGGCTAGCAGCTTTAGCCTTAGGGAATCCTGACATTTGAGATTTCTCCATTAATTATCAGCTGGATTTTATTCAGTAGAGTGCCCTGGTTGGCTTCAGCATCCGCCAGGCTGTTTAAGTTCCTTAAGACTCTGATGGGCTTTGATAGATCTGAATTGAGACAAAAGAAGAAGAATTTTCCTGTGAATTTGGACGAGATTGATGTCCGTTGGCATTTTCTTAGAGCGCAAAGCTTTAATAATTAATCTAGAGTCGCCAAAAATAGAGAGCTTTTGAATATTCAACTTTCTCGCTTGACTTAGACCCTGCCACAATGCCAGATACTCAGCCTTATTGTTTGAGGCGAGCCCAAGACCCCAGGCGTAGGACAGGTGGAGATTGCCGTCTGGTTCAAGAATGATGCCTCCTCCCCCAGCTTGACCGGGATTCCCTTTCAAGGCCCTGTCAAAGAAAAGACACCATTCGCCAAGAGCTGATCTCCATTTAATAAAATCCTATTCTTCAAGTCTAATTTCCCAATTCGCTTTTTGAGGAGGATTGCTGGTATCTTTGCTTTGAAGATTTAGGTGAAATTCCTTCACCCAGTGCTCTTCTTTAGTAGAGAGGGTGGCCATGTTACTTATTCCAGGCTTACAATTTAGAGCTTCTGAAAGCATGATTTTAGCTTGGACAGCCACTTGAAGAGGGAGTCTGCTAGTTTCTTTGAAGACTCTATTGTTCCTTTCCAACCATATTTTCCAGCATAAGAATTTAGGAATCCACATCCATATGGTCTTGAGAAGGATTTTTTTGCTTAAGCTAAAGGGAGAGAGTGAAGACCAGTAGTTGATGAGCTCCGTAAATGTATCAAGTAAGGTGACAGCGATAGGCCAAAGCATGGATTTCCAGGCTTCCTTAGTGAAGTCGCAGTAGAGGAATAGATGATCAAATGACTCCTCAGTGCATGTGCATAGAGGGAAACGAGAAGGTAACGCCCAGCCTTTTTTCCTGAGATTGTCTGTGGTCAGAATTCCATTATGGAGCACAGTCCAAATAAAAATATCAATTTTTAGAATTGACTGGTAATTCCAGAGGGATTTCCACGGAGCTGGGTTTGGAGAGGCCCAAGGAATCGCCAGAATAGCAACATAACCTTCAGCAGTAGTATATTTTCCAGAACGCGAACCCCAGCCATGTTTATCTCTTGCTCTGGCACTTATGGGCATTTTCCCTTGAAGGTGATCTAGCAGATCCAGCGCTTCCTCCTGTAGCTCGATTAGGTAATCACCCAAGTTCCAGCTTACCCAGGCTGCGTTTTCATCACTTCCCCAGGTCGAAATGTCCCACAGGGTGCTGCGGTTATTGGCATTGAGCCAAGCTTTGATATTATCCAGATCGTGGACTTCCTAAAGAGGCTGATCTCCAAGAACAGAGTCATCCCAGATTTGAATTTTTGCTCCATTTCCGGGGATCCAGGTGAGCTTTGAGGTGAAATGTGGGATAGCTTTTTTGCAGAGCGAGAAGATTGGGGACCCCTTCTTCACTTTTATGTCCCTTTCCAAGCATCTTTCCTTATCTCCTTTAAAGTATTTTTTCTTGAGAATTTGTTTACTCCAGGTTCTTTTCCCAATGATCGTATTCCATAGAATCTTGTCACCCATGGCAAGATTTTGGATGGACACATCTCTAATTTGAAGCCCCCCCTCCATTTTGGACTTCGTAACCTTGTCCCAGCTCACCAGATGCAGCTTCTTTTCATTGTTTCTGCCACCTTCCCAGAGAAATCGACGGAGCAGCTCAGTAATCTTGTTTGTAATGGTCTTGGGAGCAAGAAGGACTGAACATTGGTAAATGGGAAGACTGGCTAGAACAGAGTTCATCAAGATTACATTGCCTGCTCTGTTGAGCCATTTTGTTCCCCATGCCTAGATTTTGTTTTTTAGCTTGTCCAACAGGGGCAGCCAATGAATAACTTTCAGGGAAGCTTTAAAAATTGGAATGCCCAAATAAGTAAAGGTATCCCAGGCTGGAAGGCCTTCCATTTCAAGAATCTGGGATATCTCCAGCATTTCCCGGGGAGTACAATTCCATCCAAATATCTTGCTTTTTTGGTAATTTATTTCACTTCCGGAATTGTTCTTGTAGAAGTCCAGTTCTGCTTTGAATTTACCAGTTGTGATGAGGTCAGCTGCACCCAATAGCAGGGTATCATCCGCAAACTGGGCGTGATTGACATCCTTAACCTTTGGGACAATTCTGATGCCTGAAAGAGATCTGTTCTGGAGTTTTCTGTTTAGTTGGAAGCTTAGGACAACAGCTTGGAGGACAAAGAGCACTGGGGAAAGAGGACAGCCTTGCCTCAGTCCTCTTGAGGCTCTGAAGAAGCTGGTGGGGCGTCCATTAACCAATGGAGCAATCCAAGGGGCTGATATGCAAGCTTTAACCTAGTCTATAAATTTCTGATTGAACCCAAAGTTGCTCATGACAGCAAAAAGGAAATCGTGCCTGACCCTATCGAAGGCACAAGCCACATCTAGCTTTACTACCATGCCTTTTTCCTTTTTTCTGTAGCTGGTGTGAATGGCTTCTTGGACAAGAATAATATTGTCCAGAATTTGTCTTCCTTTCACAAACCCGCCTTGATTTTCCGGGATCAATTTTGGCAAGAAGTTTTTCAGTCTGTTAGCCATAATTTTGGTAACGATTTTATACCCCGTGTTGTAGAGGGATATAGGCCTAAATCTGCTGAAATTCCTGGCACCTTTTTATTTTTGGATAAGAGCCAAGAATGAGGAATTGGTGCTGCCCCCCAGTTTGGAGCAGTTCTGAGCCTTCTTAACCATTCTATACAAGTCTGATTTGATGATGTCCCAACAAGAAATGTAGAACCGGGTTGTGAATCCATCCGGCCCAGGAGCTTTGTCCGGTTCCATTTTAAACAGGGCTTTCTTGATTTCCTGAATACTTACAGGTCTGTTCAGCAGCTGTTTATCATCATCATTGATCAATTTTGGAACCTTTGATAGAGGGTAGGACTTTGGGTCCACCGGATCCGAGTCCGGAGCAGAATAAAGGTTTTTGAAATAACAATGGGCAGCCTCCTTGATTTCATTGAAATCTGTTATAACTTGGTCTTGCATTTGTATTTCATTGATGGAGTTGTAGATTTTCCTAGCCTGAGCTTGCTTATGGAAAAAGGTTGTGTTTTTATCTCCATCTTGGAGCCAAAGCGTTCTTGACTTGGTTCTCCAATATATTTCCTCTTCTCTACAAGCTTTGTGGTAATTCCTTTGAAGTTCAGCCTCCCGATTGAGCAAGGCAAGAGTGACCGGGGACTCTTCCAAGACTAGCTGGTGCCTCTCCAGGGCTCTCTGAGCTCTTTTCCTTTCATCCGTGGGAGATCTAAGGACTTTGGCCCAAGCTTTCAGAACAGTTTTGAGTCTTCTGAGTTTGCTTTCCCAGACAAAGAAAGGGGAACCAAAGGCAGGCTCATTCCAGGAATTGGACACAATCTCATGGAAGCCTTCCAGATTGACCCAGATTGGGCTGAACCGAAAGGGGATGGGGCCTAGCTTTTTTTCAGGGTAGAGGGATAGCGAGATCGGCTTGTGATCAGAAGTATAATGCGGAAGGATCTTGGAGGACGCCATGAGACCGAGAGTAAGAAAGGAGGAATGGATAAGGAAGCGGTCGAGGTGAGCAACTATATGGCCAGGGCCTATCCTTTTGTTGGTCCAAGTAAATTTCCCATTTTCAGGAATGATGTCTTCAATATCCCAGTCCAGCATCAAGTCTTCCACCCATTAGGCTTGCAGGGTCCCGGACAATCGAACCCCCTCTTTTCTCAACCAATGCAAGAGTTACATTAAGGTCCCCGGCAACTATTAAGTTTTCAGGTTTATGCTGGTTGAGAAAGAGCTTTAATGAATCCGAGCATTCTTTTTTCTCTGCGAACAAAACAGAAACATACATATTAAAGATACTTATAGGGTGACCGGATTCTTTGTGAAGTAGCTTGGTGAATAACCAGTGAGTGGTTCCATTTTCTTCAATCAGGTCGAGCTTTGAAGAGTCCAAAAACATTTCCAGGCCTCCCGATGCTCCTCGTGCACTCACATCCCTGCTCGGGCCTTTCTTCTAGAACGAGTTACTTGCTCGAAGGAGGCCTTCCTCCTCCATCTTCGTCTCCTGGATTAGGAGGACTTCCGGCATCATTGTGCTTACTAAATCTCTTATGGCTTCTTCTTTTATGGTGCTGCCAAGTCCTCTACAATTCCAGGAGACGTACTGCATTATTTACCTGGTTGAGGGGGTGGACCCCCTTTTGGGGTTTCCCCAATTTTCATTCCGGATCTGGTGTTCATCATTTCTGGTATGGTATGCTGTGAGCCTTGGACCACATCCTTATAGGACTTCTCTTCCCTTGTTTTCTTCTCAGATTTTTGTCCCCTCTTTGGTTGATTTGGGGTGCCTGACGGGCTGCTAACTTCAGTATCTCCTTCCTCGGATGATTCGGCTCCTGTTTCAGATCCCAGACTTATGGGTTCTTTTGACGGACTGGGGATAACAGGGTGGGGGGTCGAACTGATTGGGCCTTGAGATGCCCTAACTTCTTCCTTTTCTGGCACGCTGGTAGGACTTTGGGCTTCATTGGGGCTTCCTTGGGGGCTGGATTTTGAGTTGTCTCCCTTTGGTGGTTCCTGGGTCGCTTTCTCCTTGCTTTTGGTACTGTTAGGGTTTTTCCCTTTCTTAACTTTCTGCCAGCCTTCCGCATCTTTTTTCTCCTCAGCTAGTTTGGGGCAGTGCCTTTGGAAATGGCCATGCTCTTGGTTGTTTTTGCACTTGAATGGCAGGTGCTCATAGTCCAGTTTCTGGTAATGGGTCCAAGATCCAACTGATAGCTTTACTGCCTCCGGGAGGTTGGCTTCAAGGTCCACTTCAACACAGATTCTGGCGCATGTATATTGTCCTTTGTTGTCTGCTTTGTCAATGAAGCGGCCGATTCCGTTCCCTATTCTCTGCAATGATTCGAAGTCCCAGCAATGCAATGGGAGA